>JHBY02112211.1:0-12015 GCA_001010745.2 Gerris buenoi
AAATCAACATTTTAATATTGTCTGACGCAGAACTTTTTCCGATTTTCCAGTCTGACGCGTCAAAATTTTAGGGTTCAAATATTAAAAAATCGCCCCAAAACTAAAAAAAATCACAGAGGAAAACGTTGTCAGACTAGGCCTAAACAAGCCATACAAAAAGGTTTGGAAAGAGTATGTATAAGTGACTTTTTTGCCTATGAGCACCCTGACTACTACCTGTACTGGGAAAAAAAAAAAAAAAAAAAAAAAAAAAAAAAAAAATGTATGTACTGTACATAAGTTGGTGTATCAGTGGGGGAATAATAGTGTTATTATTATTTGCTGAAACGTTAAAAACGAAGCCATCACCTGTGCGGACCCTAATTGGTATTATCCAAAATGCTCCTTTCTTTTAGTTCAAATGTTTCATCAACATAATGAAGCGCTTCCTTCACAAAATTGAACTGTTTAGTGTAAAAGAAATTACATTAGCCAATGTGGACACACAGATCGTTTTCTATAATAGATGGTTTTAATGCTAATAATGATTTTATGATAAATAATGAAATCTGATAATACATTCAGGCCCAGATTATGACCAATTATAGCTGTCGATCCTGGATTTGAAACATAATTTTTGTTCAACTTAGAGGTCGTTAACTCTTGGGTAGTTAATGCGCTTATAGCCAGATTTATATTCTGTTAGGTACAATGATAACCCATATCCAAATTCCTAATGTAAACCCTTGGTATATCACTATACCCACAGTTCACCTATTTATGTGTTGGAAGGTGGACGGGCAATTCAGTAACCCAAAATATTTATGATTTTTACTGCGTTGTACCCTCTTTTACCACAAACCCAACACATTAATGGAAAAATGATTCTTGTTTTTCCTTGCATCAAATACATTATTCCTTGTTTTTGGCGATTGAAAAGAATTTTATGGTCTTTAATATTGTAATATAGTTAATCAATCTACTTCAATTTTCCTGAGAAATTTTGTTTATTAACGTTACTAAACGGTTTGAAAGTAAAAAATATAAAGTTTCTTTGTTTTGTTTGGAAGTTATGGCACTATTCCCAGCGTTAAGGACCTTTGGGGAAAATTTGAAGAAATCAAGACATAAATGCTTAATGTCCTACGTAAAAAACAGTTTTTAAGCCTCAATATTGATCAAACATTTAACCTTTAATAGAAATGAGCATATAGAATGATCAATAATGATCCGTAATTGTTTAAACACACTTGATGCAGGCGTGGCTTGATTCACTCCTACAGTTCATTGTGGCAAAGATGCTGATGAAAATTCCTCTAAAGATAATTGCTATAAAGTGTTACTAGGTTTTTAGTGGTTGTATAAAAAATAGTTTAGTCTGTCTTCTGTCGTGGTAATTGAAAGACACTATGGATCAGAACAGAAGAGACGTTGGTGACCTCATATTGTTAAAACTGTATTTCAATTTTTTGTGGATTTATTTTTATCTCTACCTCGGATACTAGATTTTTCCCGGGAAAACGGCTTTATATCGTTAGATTCGTATTTATTTAAATATACTACATTTTAGAATTAGAAAACACGTAAATCCATCAAAATATCATCACAATACTTTTTCTTTATATGAGATAGTTAAAAATGGACAGAGGAAATGGAAGATGGCTGTTTCATTAATATTCAATAGCTTGTGCAATAAAGTATATAATACAATAAAGTATTAGAGTAAATTGATAATAACTAACAAAAAGCAGATATTTGTACTAAGCTGGTTTTCCCTCCTATCCAGCAAGGCATGCACCACCTCAATAATTCCGCTCCTGGATTTAGAACCAGAACACGAGCTTTCTGTTTCTACCCAGGTTCAATCTTTTTATGAAAAGCATCCTTGGAGGGATTTTCATTTAGAGATGAATTTTACTTTTCACTATAAGTTTCCTTAAAGAAAGAAAACCAGCTTTCTCACACACACACACACACACTGGTGACAAATAGAATACTCTAAGTGTGAACGAGGAAAATGAACGTTCAATACACAGTTTAAACTAGGTTTTAATGTGACATTCTATCTCGGTTCATAGGTGTGAACGAGTTGAAAGAACGTTCAGTATATAGTTTGAACTATGTTAGGTTTTAATGTGACATTCTATCTTGGTTTATAAGTGTGAACGAGTTAAGAACGCTCAATACATAGTTTGAACTAGGTTTCAATGTGACATTCTATCTTGGTTTATAAGTGTAAATAAGTTAAAAGAACGTTCAATACATAGTTTGAACTAGGTTTTAATGTGACATTCTATCTCGGTTCATAAGTGTGAACGAGTTAAAAGAACGTTCAGTATATAGTTTAAACTATGTTAGGTTTTAATGTGACATTCTTTCTCGGTTTATATATGTGTGATCGAGTTAAAAGAGCGTTCAGTCCATAGTTTGATCTAAGTTTTATAATGTGACATTCTATCTTGGTTTATAAGTGTAAAAGAGTTAAAAGAACTATGTTCTATACATAATACATAGTTTGAACTAGTTTTTAATGTGACATACTATGCCGGTTTATAAGTAAAAGCGAGTTAAAAGATCGTTCAGTCCATAGTTTGAGCTAGGTTTTAATGTAACATTCTATCTCGGTTTATAAGTGTGAACGAGTTAAAAGAACGTTCAGTATATAGTTTGAACTATGTTTCAATGTGACATTCTAGTCTTTTCTCTGCGGGAGATAATATTTTATTTTTTATTGTTCAAAACCAGCTTTATAACGATATAGTTCTTTTCGAAGTAAGATTAGAAATAAAAGTCTTAGTTCAAATATTGTTTGGAAGTTAGTTTTTCTTTTTAGCGCAATTCAAGAATTTATGTAATTACTTTTTATTTCAGTTTTAGTTTTTACTTATTACTTTTTTTTGTGAGCGTGATTTGGACATTAGGATATTAAATGTTATTTTTATTTTGTATTTCAATATGAAGTGGGAAATCTATAAAACTCTAGGTTTGATAAGGATTGAGGAATGAGGTTATAACGTGGTGAGTGTTAAATCTTTATGAATAATAAAAGGACCTGCTATGTGAGGCTATTATTCTTTTTCCTCAGTTTTCCTATTGGTTTGTGCAATGTGAGGATGAGATCCTGTGCATGTTTTTTTTCTATATAATATGTTTTAAAATATCGGTGGTACGGAGGGACTAGGTGCTATAGAAGGGAGCCAGGGTTGTTGTACAGGGGTTACCCCCCCTGTGAAGACTCACCCTCCCCCCCCCCTTGCCTCACCCCTCTAGACCTCCGAGGATGAGTAAAATCAATGGGGAAAACCTTGCCTCCTTGATATGTTATAAACATCACTGCTTCCACAGGCTTATCAACTACAACCCCTTAACTTATCGCAGCGCTTTCCTTTTCGGACATGTTTTCCACCCTTGAAACAACCTAATCAACAGTTTCAACCGGAGTAATCTCATCTAAGTCAAGACAAAGCTCAACTTGAAAGTACCTTAACTTAAAGATACGTTACGAGGGGAAACTTATAACATTCACATTATTTCACTAATTTATTCAGTAATTCATAATAATAATATTTTATGTATGTATTGATGTAATTCAAAGTAGTTATAAAAATTTTCATATTTTCATATTTATAATCAATAGTGAGGATTTCATCTCAAAATAAGGCAAAATACCTCCACTGACGCAATTGTGAATTTTGTCGCTATTTTTTAAGCCTATGTGTCAACACATACAGTTAAGTGAATATTTCTGGCGCTACCCTTCTAACAGCGTTAGATGAAAAAGCCGAAACCCGCATTCTTATAAAAGTTACGTCGAGAGTACATCATGATTCCGATGCAGATTCCGAGAAAACATGCGTGAGAATTGTACAGTGTAGTTAAAGTTAAAGCAGGTTGGCCACAGTGAAAGTAGGTAAATGTTTAAGCACGCAGGCTTCTGAGTTTGATAGTTCACCAGGGTGTTTGGTTTCCGATTCAGATTGCTGGTGTGCATGACTTTATTTATTTATAATACTTGTCGTTTTCCTTGTTCAGAGTTAAACCTTCATTATAATTTTTGTAACGTTTATTCTTTTTTAAACATTTATTTTTTTTAGCCCGTGCAGGGTTGTTTTAATGTAATAAAATAAGAAATATTTCTTTGAAAGCAGCATTATTTCGCCCCTCCATGTTAGGGCTGCATCTTGACTCCCGACCCGAGCATTAAACACAGCTTACATGTCATCCCACACCTCCGATCCGGCCCATAGGGACCATTCTTTACCCCTTCCCATTGGAAAATAAAACTTCAGTCCCTATACTTTCTAAACAAACTATGTATACATATTATGATCCAGAAAAAACCATTTATAAATACACATTTACATGAATATAATTTGCACACTTTTCAAATTAAAATAACAAATATATAGATACAAAAATTTTAATCTTCTCTGCTTGGATGTCAGAAAAAGACTTTATCTTAATTAAAAACAACTGCTATACTTCTTTTATCTTGGTTGCTGTTTAATTTGGTATTGGGTGAAAGTGGGGTAAGTGCTCCCACGGGGTAAGTTTAGCAACGGCTGGTTATATTTTTGAAAACATTGATATGTCTATGTGAAAGAAACAAAACATCTGGAAATACAATTTTAGAATCTTCTTTAGTGACGTTCATCAAATAGTCCGGCAATTTCAATTGTAACAGTGATCATTTGTTAAAGAAAAAAATAAAATAAATAAATAAAAGGTTACATTACGGCGCTCCATGGAAATTCGCTGGCGATAGTTTGGATTTTTTTCTAACCTAATGTCTGTTTGGTCTAGTCTCAATCTTTGTAATCTTTTGTCTTTTTGTTCTAGGGTCAATCTTTGTAATCTATTGTCTTTTTGTTCTAGTCTTAATCTTTGTAATCCATGGTCTTTTTGTTCTTGTCTTAATCTTTGTAATCTATTGTCTTTTTGTTCTTGTCTTAATCTTTGTAATCTATTGTCTTTTTGTTCTAGTCTTAATCTTTGTAATCTATTGTCTTTTTGTTCTAGTCTTAATCTTTGTAATCTATTGTCTTTTTGTTCTAGTCTTAATCTTTGTAATCTATTGTCTTTTTGTTCTAGTCTTAATCTTTGTAATCTATTGTCTTTTTGTTCTAGTCTTAATCTTTGTAATCTATTGTCTTTTTGTTCTAGTCTTAATCTTTGTAATCTATTGTCTTTTTGTTCTAGTCTTAATCTTTGTAATCTATTGTCTTTTTGTTCTAGTCTTAATCTTTGTAATCTATTGTCTTTTTGTTCTAGTCTTAATCTTTGTAATCTATTGTCTTTTTGTTCTAGTCTTAATCTTTGTAATCTATTGTCTTTTTGTTCTAGTCTTAATCTTTGTAATCTATTGTCTTTTTGTTCTAGTCTTAATCTTTGTAATCTATTGTCTTTTTGTTCTAGTCTTAATCTTTGTAATCTATTGTCTTTTTGTTCTAGTCTTAATCTTTGTAATCTATTGTCTTTTTGTTCTAGTCTTAATCTTTGTAATCTATTGTCTTTTTGTTCTAGTCTTAATCTTTGTAATCTATTGTCTTTTTGTTCTAGTCTTAATCTTTGTAATCTATTGTCTTTTTGTTCTAGTCTTAATCTTTGTAATCTATTGTCTTTTTGTTCTAGTCTTAATCTTTGTAATCTATTGTCTTTTTGTTCTAGTCTTAATCTTTGTAATCTATTGTCTTTTTGTTCTAGTCTTAATCTTTGTAATCTATTGTCTTTTTGTTCTAGTCTTAATCTTTGTAATCTATTGTCTTTTTGTTCTAGTCTTAATCTTTGTAATCTATTGTCTTTTTGTTCTAGTCTTAATCTTTGTAATCTATTGTCTTTTTGTTCTAGTCTTAATCTTTGTAATCTATTGTCTTTTTGTTCTAGTCTTAATCTTTGTAATCTATTGTCTTTTTGTTCTAGTCTTAATCTTTGTAATCTATTGTCTTTTTGTTCTAGTCTTAATCTTTGTAATCTATTGTCTTTTTGTTCTAGTCTTAATCTTTGTAATCTATTGTCTTTTTGTTCTAGTCTTAATCTTTGTAATCTATTGTCTTTTTGTTCTAGTCTTAATCTTTGTAATCTATTGTCTTTTTGTTCTAGTCTTAATCTTTGTAATCTATTGTCTTTTTGTTCTAGTCTTAATCTTTGTAATCTATTGTCTTTTTGTTCTAGTCTTAATCTTTGTAATCTATTGTCTTTTTGTTCTAGTCTTAATCTTTGTAATCTATTGTCTTTTTGTTCTAGTCTTAATCTTTGTAATCTATTGTCTTTTTGTTCTAGTCTTAATCTTTGTAATCTATTGTCTTTTTGTTCTAGTCTTAATCTTTGTAATCTATTGTCTTTTTGTTCTAGTCTTAATCTTTGTAATCTATTGTCTTTTTGTTCTAGTCTTAATCTTTGTAATCTATTGTCTTTTTGTTCTAGTCTTAATCTTTGTAATCTATTGTCTTTTTGTTCTAGTCTTAATCTTTGTAATCTATTGTCTTTTTGTTCTAGTCTTAATCTTTGTAATCTATTGTCTTTTTGTTCTAGTCTTAATCTTTGTAATCTATTGTCTTTTTGTTCTAGTCTTAATCTTTGTAATCTATTGTCTTTTTGTTCTAGTCTTAATCTTTGTAATCTATTGTCTTTTTGTTCTAGTCTTAATCTTTGTAATCTATTGTCTTTTTGTTCTAGTCTTAATCTTTGTAATCTATTGTCTTTTTGTTCTAGTCTTAATCTTTGTAATCTATTGTCTTTTTGTTCTAGTCTTAATCTTTGTAATCTATTGTCTTTTTGTTCTAGTCTTAATCTTTGTAATCTATTGTCTTTTTGTTCTAGTCTTAATCTTTGTAATCTATTGTCTTTTTGTTCTAGTCTTAATCTTTGTAATCTATTGTCTTTTTGTTCTAGTCTTAATCTTTGTAATCTATTGTCTTTTTGTTCTAGTCTTAATCTTTGTAATCTATTGTCTTTTTGTTCTAGTCTTAATCTTTGTAATCTATTGTCTTTTTGTTCTAGTCTTAATCTTTGTAATCTATTGTCTTTTTGTTCTAGTCTTAATCTTTGTAATCTATTGTCTTTTTGTTCTAGTCTTAATCTTTGTAATCTATTGTCTTTTTGTTCTAGTCTTAATCTTTGTAATCTATTGTCTTTTTGTTCTAGTCTTAATCTTTGTAATCTATTGTCTTTTTGTTCTAGTCTTAATCTTTGTAATCTATTGTCTTTTTGTTCTAGTCTTAATCTTTGTAATCTATTGTCTTTTTGTTCTAGTCTTAATCTTTGTAATCTATTGTCTTTTTGTTCTAGTCTTAATCTTTGTAATCTATTGTCTTTTTGTTCTAGTCTTAATCTTTGTAATCTATTGTCTTTTTGTTCTAGTCTTAATCTTTGTAATCTATTGTCTTTTTGTTCTAGTCTTAATCTTTGTAATCTATTGTCTTTTTGTTCTAGTCTTAATCTTTGTAATCTATTGTCTTTTTGTTCTAGTCTTAATCTTTGTAATCTATTGTCTTTTTGTTCTAGTCTTAATCTTTGTAATCTATTGTCTTTTTGTTCTAGTCTTAATCTTTGTAATCTATTGTCTTTTTGTTCTAGTCTTAATCTTTGTAATCTATTGTCTTTTTGTTCTAGTCTTAATCTTTGTAATCTATTGTCTTTTTGTTCTAGTCTTAATCTTTGTAATCTATTGTCTTTTTGTTCTAGTCTTAATCTTTGTAATCTATTGTCTTTTTGTTCTAGTCTTAATCTTTGTAATCTATTGTCTTTTTGTTCTAGTCTTAATCTTTGTAATCTATTGTCTTTTTGTTCTAGTCTTAATCTTTGTAATCTATTGTCTTTTTGTTCTAGTCTTAATCTTTGTAATCTATTGTCTTTTTGTTCTAGTCTTAATCTTTGTAATCTATTGTCTTTTTGTTCTAGTCTTAATCTTTGTAATCTATTGTCTTTTTGTTCTAGTCTTAATCTTTGTAATCTATTGTCTTTTTGTTCTAGTCTTAATCTTTGTAATCTATTGTCTTTTTGTTCTAGTCTTAATCTTTGTAATCTATTGTCTTTTTGTTCTAGTCTTAATCTTTGTAATCTATTGTCTTTTTGTTCTAGTCTTAATCTTTGTAATCTATTGTCTTTTTGTTCTAGTCTTAATCTTTGTAATCTATTGTCTTTTTGTTCTAGTCTTAATCTTTGTAATCTATTGTCTTTTTGTTCTAGTCTTAATCTTTGTAATCTATTGTCTTTTTGTTCTAGTCTTAATCTTTGTAATCTATTGTCTTTTTGTTCTAGTCTTAATCTTTGTAATCTATTGTCTTTTTGTTCTAGTCTTAATCTTTGTAATCTATTGTCTTTTTGTTCTAGTCTTAATCTTTGTAATCTATTGTCTTTTTGTTCTAGTCTTAATCTTTGTAATCTATTGTCTTTTTGTTCTAGTCTTAATCTTTGTAATCTATTGTCTTTTTGTTCTAGTCTTAATCTTTGTAATCTATTGTCTTTTTGTTCTAGTCTTAATCTTTGTAATCTATTGTCTTTTTGTTCTAGTCTTAATCTTTGTAATCTATTGTCTTTTTGTTCTAGTCTTAATCTTTGTAATCTATTGTCTTTTTGTTCTAGTCTTAATCTTTGTAATCTATTGTCTTTTTGTTCTAGTCTTAATCTTTGTAATCTATTGTCTTTTTGTTCTAGTCTTAATCTTTGTAATCTATTGTCTTTTTGTTCTAGTCTTAATCTTTGTAATCTATTGTCTTTTTGTTCTAGTCTTAATCTTTGTAATCTATTGTCTTTTTGTTCTAGTCTTAATCTTTGTAATCTATTGTCTTTTTGTTCTAGTCTTAATCTTTGTAATCTATTGTCTTTTTGTTCTAGTCTTAATCTTTGTAATCTATTGTCTTTTTGTTCTAGTCTTAATCTTTGTAATCTATTGTCTTTTTGTTCTAGTCTTAATCTTTGTAATCTATTGTCTTTTTGTTCTAGTCTTAATCTTTGTAATCTATTGTCTTTTTGTTCTAGTCTTAATCTTTGTAATCTATTGTCTTTTTGTTCTAGTCTTAATCTTTGTAATCTATTGTCTTTTTGTTCTAGTCTTAATCTTTGTAATCTATTGTCTTTTTGTTCTAGTCTTAATCTTTGTAATCTATTGTCTTTTTGTTCTAGTCTTAATCTTTGTAATCTATTGTCTTTTTGTTCTAGTCTTAATCTTTGTAATCTATTGTCTTTTTGTTCTAGTCTTAATCTTTGTAATCTATTGTCTTTTTGTTCTAGTCTTAATCTTTGTAATCTATTGTCTTTTTGTTCTAGTCTTAATCTTTGTAATCTATTGTCTTTTTGTTCTAGTCTTAATCTTTGTAATCTATTGTCTTTTTGTTCTAGTCTTAATCTTTGTAATCTATTGTCTTTTTGTTCTAGTCTTAATCTTTGTAATCTATTGTCTTTTTGTTCTAGTCTTAATCTTTGTAATCTATTGTCTTTTTGTTCTAGTCTTAATCTTTGTAATCTATTGTCTTTTTGTTCTAGTCTTAATCTTTGTAATCTATTGTCTTTTTGTTCTAGTCTTAATCTTTGTAATCTATTGTCTTTTTGTTCTAGTCTTAATCTTTGTAATCTATTGTCTTTTTGTTCTAGTCTTAATCTTTGTAATCTATTGTCTTTTTGTTCTAGTCTTAATCTTTGTAATCTATTGTCTTTTTGTTCTAGTCTTAATCTTTGTAATCTATTGTCTTTTTGTTCTAGTCTTAATCTTTGTAATCTATTGTCTTTTTGTTCTAGTCTTAATCTTTGTAATCTATTGTCTTTTTGTTCTAGTCTTAATCTTTGTAATCTATTGTCTTTTTGTTCTAGTCTTAATCTTTGTAATCTATTGTCTTTTTGTTCTAGTCTTAATCTTTGTAATCTATTGTCTTTTTGTTCTAGTCTTAATCTTTGTAATCTATTGTCTTTTTGTTCTAGTCTTAATCTTTGTAATCTATTGTCTTTTTGTTCTAGTCTTAATCTTTGTAATCTATTGTCTTTTTGTTCTAGTCTTAATCTTTGTAATCTATTGTCTTTTTGTTCTAGTCTTAATCTTTGTAATCTATTGTCTTTTTGTTCTAGTCTTAATCTTTGTAATCTATTGTCTTTTTGTTCTAGTCTTAATCTTTGTAATCTATTGTCTTTTTGTTCTAGTCTTAATCTTTGTAATCTATTGTCTTTTTGTTCTAGTCTTAATCTTTGTAATCTATTGTCTTTTTGTTCTAGTCTTAATCTTTGTAATCTATTGTCTTTTTGTTCTAGTCTTAATCTTTGTAATCTATTGTCTTTTTGTTCTAGTCTTAATCTTTGTAATCTATTGTCTTTTTGTTCTAGTCTTAATCTTTGTAATCTATTGTCTTTTTGTTCTAGTCTTAATCTTTGTAATCTATTGTCTTTTTGTTCTAGTCTTAATCTTTGTAATCTATTGTCTTTTTGTTCTAGTCTTAATCTTTGTAATCTATTGTCTTTTTGTTCTAGTCTTAATCTTTGTAATCTATTGTCTTTTTGTTCTAGTCTTAATCTTTGTAATCTATTGTCTTTTTGTTCTAGTCTTAATCTTTGTAATCTATTGTCTTTTTGTTCTAGTCTTAATCTTTGTAATCTATTGTCTTTTTGTTCTAGTCTTAATCTTTGTAATCTATTGTCTTTTTGTTCTAGTCTTAATCTTTGTAATCTATTGTCTTTTTGTTCTAGTCTTAATCTTTGTAATCTATTGTCTTTTTGTTCTAGTCTTAATCTTTGTAATCTATTGTCTTTTTGTTCTAGTCTTAATCTTTGTAATCTATTGTCTTTTTGTTCTAGTCTTAATCTTTGTAATCTATTGTCTTTTTGTTCTAGTCTTAATCTTTGTAATCTATTGTCTTTTTGTTCTAGTCTTAATCTTTGTAATCTATTGTCTTTTTGTTCTAGTCTTAATCTTTGTAATCTATTGTCTTTTTGTTCTAGTCTTAATCTTTGTAATCTATTGTCTTTTTGTTCTAGTCTTAATCTTTGTAATCTATTGTCTTTTTGTTCTAGTCTTAATCTTTGTAATCTATTGTCTTTTTGTTCTAGTCTTAATCTTTGTAATCTATTGTCTTTTTGTTCTAGTCTTAATCTTTGTAATCTATTGTCTTTTTGTTCTAGTCTTAATCTTTGTAATCTATTGTCTTTTTGTTCTAGTCTTAATCTTTGTAATCTATTGTCTTTTTGTTCTAGTCTTAATCTTTGTAATCTATTGTCTTTTTGTTCTAGTCTTAATCTTTGTAATCTATTGTCTTTTTGTTCTAGTCTTAATCTTTGTAATCTATTGTCTTTTTGTTCTAGTCTTAATCTTTGTAATCTATTGTCTTTTTGTTCTAGTCTTAATCTTTGTAATCTATTGTCTTTTTGTTCTAGTCTTAATCTTTGTAATCTATTGTCTTTTTGTTCTAGTCTTAATCTTTGTAATCTATTGTCTTTTTGTTCTAGTCTTAATCTTTGTAATCTATTGTCTTTTTGTTCTAGTCTTAATCTTTGTAATCTATTGTCTTTTTGTTCTAGTCTTAATCTTTGTAATCTATTGTCTTTTTGTTCTAGTCTTAATCTTTGTAATCTATTGTCTTTTTGTTNAAAAAAAAAAAAAAAATGTCAGAACTTATATTCGACAGGGAAGTTACTATTTATTAGACTGAACAACCTCGCACGACAGCTATATCTGTACAGAACAAAGATCTGAGCTAGATAATATTATTCTATTAGGAGATAAAGATTTAAAAATTAAGGAAAGGTTAGATAAGATAAGAGCTTTAATTAAAGTGGGGTACAAATAGCAAAAGCATGGAAAGAGTTAAAAAATATAAAATAATGGGCTGATAATGAAGTTTGGAATAGACTTCCTTATCTAGGACAGCTAAAACCAGATTAGATAAGATAATTTTTTGCAGTAAAAGCTTCAATCATCCTATATTTTAGATTATCAATAATTCTACACAAATAAAATCGGAATACCTTTACATTTAAAGAATATAATAAAATACCTTTACTACTACAACAGCGTTTTGCAAATGTAGTAGTATAAATAAAAATTAATTAGTAAAT
>KZ655616.1:1916-12253 GCA_001010745.2 Gerris buenoi
ATATCTTTTATATAATCGAGTAGTGTCCCGACGACAACGACGCACCTCTAAATAATTTATAACGTTAAAAATTGATGCGCCATAAGCTGGGATCGAACCCGGGGCTCCTGGGTGAAAGCCAGATACTTAACCAATTGCGCCATACCTATGTAACGAATATCGGAGCACAAAACTTCCTATTTAAATGTTTTAATTATAACTGCATAAAACTTACTATTTAAACAGTAAATATCTCTTTAAATATCTATTTTAATTATAACTAATTATCTCTCAGCTCTATTTCTCAACCATATTTATTATTCTGCCCGTTACCGCGGGCCTAACGGCTAGTTTATAATATAACACAATAACGCTCCTTTTCATGATTTGACTATAATTTTTGGTTTTGGGACAAATTAACTAACTATTATTTTATATTATAACACAATAACGTTCCTTTCATTGTTTGAAGATTCTCTTTTGGTTTTAGGACAATTTTACTAACTATTTATTTATATTATAACACAATAACGTTCCTTTTCATGATTTGACGATAATTTTTGGTTTTGGGACAAATTAAATTACTAATATTTTATATTATAACTCAATAACGTTCCTTTCCATCATTTGACTCTGCTCTGTGGTTTTAGGACAATCAAACTAACAATTTATTTATATTATAACACAATAAAGTTTTTCTTCAATATTTGACGATTCTTTCATGATTTTATGACAATTGGACTAACTATTCATTTATATTATAACACAATAACGTTCCTTTTCATCATTTGACGATTATTTTTTCTTTTTTTTTATAAATTATAACTTTAACTAATTATTCTTTAACTTCTTTATTTAACTAATAACCATTATTTTATACTATACAAAAAAATAAATGAATTATAAATAAATAAAAATTTTTCCATTCTTTCATTAGTCAGTTAATAATTAATTCTCTTTTTATGAATATAAATGAGTCCACAATATTCTATTTATTATTTACTTTGGAGAAGACAATACAACTTACTGAGATTTTCCTCTAAAAGTTCTGAAAAAGGGAATTTAATGTCAAACGTCCCTAAAATAAAGAACCTGAGCTTTTTCCCCGTTTCATAACCTTCACCTTCTTCTTTTAAAGAAAAAATACAGCTTTTACTAAATAAGGATAAGCTTTTCGTGGAAAAACCTGCAAGGGAAAAGGGACGTGTTTTCTTGCCCTTTTCTGTTTTTGTCACTTCTTTAGATGGTGACAATGACCGAGTCTGAATTGCCTGACCCATTCCTTATCCTAAACCCTACACCCTTTTAGTTTTTATTTTAGTGTTTCAATTTGTGAACGCTAATATAAACTTTTTTTATAAACTAATAAACGAAGAATTATAACTAAAAAAATTCTAAAAAGCTATTTGCTTCGTTACTTTAATAAATTAAATAAAGCTAGTTTTGAAGATATTTTTGTTTTATTTTTTTCAGATGAAACATTTCATTGTATCCTTTTTATATTACTCATATAATCAAGATTTATAACAGGTTTAAGTAGTACTTTAACAAATTTTAATTTTAGCAACATTAAAAAAAAAAAAATGTTACAGCTTGAAAGGTTTAATTTTGTTAATTTTGTTAAAAAGTAAATTACATTTTAAACGATGTTTAATGCATCAATTCACATGACCTTTTTACACTTGAGTTAATTGTTTCGAATGTTGATTAATTTTTAATAAAAATTACTAATGGTTAATAATTACACTCAATATTTTTATAACCTGCTTTGCTTTAGACTTTTTTGTCACTAATTAAATTACATATTATATTAATATTTTGTCTGTACATTAATCAAAATTACAAAATTGATCGAGACTTACCATTCTTTGCTCACTATTGATCACATCACACTCTCTTTGGCGGTACAATGTACAAATGTGTGATGTGTGAAGTGGCTGGAACTCTTTACTACAGGGCGTAAAAAGGACCTAAAAGATAGCCTAATTGGTGGTTCGTCCTACCCGTTCTAGTAGGAAGTACTAGACTACTACTACTACTACTACTACTACTACTACTACTACTACTACTACTACTACTACTACTACTACTACTACTACTACTACTACTACTACTACTACTACTACTACTACTACTACTACTACTACTACTACTACTACTACTACTACTACTACTACTACTACTACTACTACTACTACTACTACTACTACTACTACTACTACTACTACTACTACTACTACTACTACTACTACTACTACTACTACTACTACTACTACTACTACTACTACTACTACTACTACTACTACTACTACTACTACTACTACTACTACTACTACTACTACTACTACTACTACTACTACTACTACTACTACTACTACTACTACTACTACTACTACTACTACTACTACTACTACTACTACTACTACTACTACTACTACTACTACTACTACTACTACTACTACTACTACTACTACTACTACTACTACTACTACTACTACTACTACTACTACTACTACTACTACTACTACTACTACTACTACTACTACTACTACTACTACTACTACTACTACTACTACTACTACTACTACTACTACTACTACTACTACTACTACTACTACTACTACTACTACTACTACTACTACTACTACTACTACTACTACTACTACTACTACTACTACTACTACTACTACTACTACTACTACTACTACTACTACTACTACTACTACTACTACTACTACTACTACTACTACTACTACTACTACTACTACTACTACTACTACTACTACTACTACTACTACTACTACTACTACTACTACTACTACTACTACTACTACTACTACTACTACTACTACTACTACTACTACTACTACTACTACTACTACTACTACTACTACTACTACTACTACTACTACTACTACTACTACTACTACTACTACTACTACTACTACTACTACTACTACTACTACTACTACTACTACTACTACTACTACTACTACTACTACTACTACTACTACTACTACTACTACTACTACTACTACTACTACTACTACTACTACTACTACTACTACTACTACTACTACTACTACTACTACTACTACTACTACTACTACTACTACTACTACTACTACTACTACTACTACTACTACTACTACTACTACTACTACTACTACTACTACTACTACTACTACTACTACTACTACTACTACTACTACTACTACTACTACTACTACTACTACTACTACTACTACTACTACTACTACTACTACTACTACTACTACTACTACTACTACTACTACTACTACTACTACTACTACTACTACTACTACTACTACTACTACTACTACTACTACTACTACTACTACTACTACTACTACTACTACTACTACTACTACTACTACTACTACTACTACTACTACTACTACTACTACTACTACTACTACTACTACTACTACTACTACTACTACTACTACTACTACTACTACTACTACTACTACTACTACTACTACTACTACTACTACTACTACTACTACTACTACTACTACTACTACTACTACTACTACTACTACTACTACTACTACTACTACTACTACTACTACTACTACTACTACTACTACTACTACTACTACTACTACTACTACTACTACTACTACTACTACTACTACTACTACTACTACTACTACTACTACTACTACTACTACTACTACTACTACTACTACTACTACTACTACTACTACTACTACTACTACTACTACTACTACTACTACTACTACTACTACTACTACTACTACTACTACTACTACTACTACTACTACTACTACTACTACTACTACTACTACTACTACTACTACTACTACTACTACTACTACTACTACTACTACTACTACTACTACTACTACTACTACTACTACTACTACTACTACTACTACTACTACTACTACTACTACTACTACTACTACTACTACTACTACTACTACTACTACTACTACTACTACTACTACTACTACTACTACTACTACTACTACTACTACTACTACTACTACTACTACTACTACTACTACTACTACTACTACTACTACTACTACTACTACTACTACTACTACTACTACTACTACTACTACTACTACTACTACTACTACTACTACTACTACTACTACTACTACTACTACTACTACTACTACTACTACTACTACTACTACTACTACTACTACTACTACTACTACTACTACTACTACNCAAGTGAACATACTGACTAATAGTCAATCTCAAGTGATCATACTGACTAATAGTCAATCATAAAAAATATAATTGCGGGTTGCATTATAATGTAGAAGATTTAATTAGCTCAAAATATTTATAACAAATCTAACATATTTTATACAAGAACTACTCTTTTATTTAATAATGTCGAGTCACGTCAACCAGGTTGTGCACCACTAAACTCCTCTTAATGAGTGGTGTTTGCAGAAAACCTAACCTTGCATCTACAAAAAATAGTTTTTGTTTAAACAGATATGTAATTTATATTACAAATATTTTGAGCTTAACAAATCTTCTACATTATAGTGTTACCCACATACTGAATTATAGTCAATCTCAAATAAACATACTGATTAATAGTTAATTTTAATAAAAAAAAAGTCATGACTAATAGTCAATCGTACTCATATTTGATACTAGTGACTTGTAGTCATTATTAATTAAAATTAGTAACGTATTGTTAGTTGTCATTAATACTAATGACTGATAGTCATTGCCTATTTGTTATAATTTCAAGACATTTACATCTAAATTAATAAAAAAAAGAATTACAGATAACCCTGTGTTAGTGTTTATAGAATTACATCATCTAAAACCAATGAAGTAGGTATGTTGACATTTTAGTTTACAAGTGAATGTTATGTAAATTGACTGAATCAATGAGTTATTTTTATATAATTTCATGGAACATTTAGTCATTTAATGAGGTTTGTACACTAATTTAACGTGAATTAATACTATAGAACTATTTGACAACAAGTAATAACAAATAAATTAAAAACAGATGACTTCAGTACTATGACTTTTTAAACTCCAGTATTTCGAAGGACATTTTTAAAAGTTTATTGCAGTAGTATTTGTTAGTAAATATGAGCAGAATCGATTACCACTAATTTACTGCACTCTTTCTTTCCGAGTTTTTTGCAGCAATATACTGCTGCTATAAAGAACAATAAGTATTGTACTGGTTATACGATTTAGTTAAATGGTCCAAAGGAATGTAAAAAAGTTTACTGCTGCATTATTACAGTAAATTTGTGTTCTGTTAGCCTGAATATATTACAGCATAAATTGCACAATTTTGAGAGTTTTAAAATAAAATTTGTATGAATTATGTTCATGTGTATTTTTTTAAAGGTACTGCAAAAGTGTTTTTTTTTAAAAAAAAAGAAAAAAAGATTAGAGTAAATTAATAAAATAATTTTTAGGACTTCACTAACAATCAAGTACCTAGTAGAATTTTAAATTTAAATTTTATTTACTGTTATTTTTAGGAGCATTTATGAACAAAATTATTTTTAATTTTATAAAAATGTTAATTTCACCTTTTAAAATGTATGGAATACATATTAGTTTTTAATAAAATCCATTCCTTTTCAAATATTTTGTATATACAGGTTTTATTTAAAAAGTTCCCAACAAATTTATTTGATTTGGTTTTAAATTAAATAAAATATTTTCAATTAAACTCTGAAATATTTTATAAATATGAAATTCCAGGTACAATTAAATATTTCCTTTATATAAATTTCAAACTTTATTTCTTTGCGTATAAATGTGTTTTATTTATTTATTTTTATTACAGCCATGTAATACATTTTCATTGATAATCCAATATTTGATAATTAAATAGAAATAAAATTATTTTTATATCCAAATTTAAATATGATTTCCTTTGCATAAATGAATATCAATATATTTTGCTTCCGAGCTTATACCAAAGAAAATAATTTTATTCAAAAGAATGAAATTATTTTATACAATTATTAAGCTTATAAAATTAATGGTACTTCTTTAGATTGTTACTCCCCTATGTTGTTTTAGAATGAAAATAACTTTGACTAAATAACTATGATAAAAAGAGGTGTTAAGACCAATTTACTTTAGGATAAAGGAATATCCTCCTTCTGTTTTGGTAAGCGGAGTAACAGTCTAAAGAAGAACATTCCGTACCCCTTCTTTAGATTGTTACTCCCCTCTGTTTTTTATATGGCGTGTAAGAATCTAAAAAATTGTCCAATTTAATATGCAATGGATAATATGCTGTGAATCACTCTATTGGCTGTATAAATAATATAACTGGCTGCCCTTAAGGGGCAAAGGACCGGCTAGATGGCTCTTTAGTTATATTGTAGTCATGGGTTACATATGGGCACCCCATCAGTCCACACCCATAAATTATTATTTAGTTCACAAGACCGACTGACAACCAATTTATTCTATCGAGATTCCCATTTACCCCATGATTCTAGTCGAACCCAACCATAAGGGATGTACAAACAATATACGAGTACCTAAACAATGTGGGTTAAATGAGCAACATTGCTAGGAATTAATATGTGTTTGAATTAATATGTGTATGAATTAATATGTGTATGAATTAATATGTGCATGAATTAATATGTGTATGAATTAATATGTGTATGAATTAAAATGTCTATGAATTAAAATGTGTATCGAATTAATATGTGCATGAATTAATATGTGTATGAATTAATATGTGTATGAATTAAAATGTCTATGAATTAAAATGTGTATGAATTAATATGTGTCTGAATTAATGTGTATGAATTAATATGTGACTGAATTAATTAATAAAAAAAAGGTTTATTCAAGTGCAAAAGACTGTCTTACATTTTCCAGCCAAAAACCTTACGCTTTTGAAAATACCAATAAGACTAACAGTAAACAAGAAAATGTATGGTCAATTAAAGCACAAAAAAATGACCATAACCATTTCATTCTTTACTGCCGAGTCTAAAAGTGAAGGTGGAAATATTCGGCTAGTTAAAGCACAAAAACTAATCATTCTATTTTACCTAGAAAAATAGAATTTACTTTTCAATGCTCTTCATTTTTTTTATGACTTAAGTCAATATAAATAATATTTTCAGAATACCGGTAAGACTGATAGTAAATAAGACTAAATATGGGTATTGAAAGCACAAAAAGTAGTCATAACTTATATATATTCTTTTATGATCAAGTCCAAATGTTTACTCTTGCATCAAAACAAAATCTATCGATATTTCAAAGTGAAATAGTTGATAGATGTAACAATCTAAAGAATATAAAGAATATTTTCCTTTAGACTATTACTCTCATTATAAAAACAGAAGGGAGTAACAATCTAAAATAGGTTTACGGAATGTTCTTCTTTATAATTATGACTAGAGAGGTTAATAAAATGTAACACAACAATATTGTCACCACAATTTTTAAATACTACTTTAATACTCTGCTCTGGTAAAACCTATAAAAAATATATTTGTTAAATAATGTCTAGCAATTGTAAGAAAATATTTTAGCTTTAGTACCTAATATAAGGATTCATTGTTTAGCTTTAAGAAGTTAAGAGAATCTAACCCCCCTTTTGCATTGTTAATTTACTTTAAAATTTTTGTGAAATAGTTAGCTTAGTACTTTAGTACAGTTTTCACTCTTACTAAGTTAACACGCATACTGATGATGACATTTTAAGTCGAATTAAAAATTGTGGTGACAATATTGTTGTGTTACATTTTATTAACCTCTCTAGTCATAAGTCATATTTATGAAGTGGTACCACAAAATCTCATTCAAAACCATTAGCTATTTGTTCTTCTTTATACAATTTCCTCTTTTATAAAAACAGAAGGGAGTAACAATCTAAAAAAGGTGTTAGAAATGTTCTTCTTTAGACTGTTACTCCCCTTATAAAATCAGATGGGAGTAACAATCTAAAGAAAGTGTACGAAATGTTCTTCATTAGACTGTTACTCTCATTATAATACAACAGAACAGAAGGGAGTAACAGTCTAAAGAAGGTGTACGAAATGTTCTTCTTTAGACTGTTACTCTCTTATAAAAACAGAAGGGAGTAACTATCTAAAGAAGGTGTACAGAATGTTCTTCTTTAGACTATTACTATCATTATAAAAACAAAATGGAGTAACATTCTAAGGAAGGTGTACAGAATGTTCTCCTTTAGACTGTTACTCTCTTATAAAAACAGAAGGGAGTAACTATCTAAAGAAGGTGTACAGAATGTTCTTCTTTAGACTATTACTCTCATTATAAAAACAAAAGGGAGTACCAATCTAAAGAAGGTGTACGGAATGTTCTTCTTTAGACTGTTAAAACTCTTATAAAAACAGAAGGGAGTGACAATCTAAAGAAGGTGTACGGAATGTTCTTCTTTAAACTATTACTCTCATTATAAAAACTAAAGGGAGTAACAACTTAAAGTAGGTGTACGGAATGATCTTTTTAGACTGTTACTCCCATTATAAAAACAAAAGGGAGTAACAATCTATAGAAAGTGTACGGAATGTACTTCTTTAGACTATTACTTCCTTTATAAAAACGGAAGGGGGAAACAATCTAAAGAAGGTATATGGAATGTTTTTTTTTAGACTGTTACACCCATTAAAAAAACAGAAGAAAGTAACAATCTAAAGAAGGTGTACGGAATGTTCTCCTTTAGACTGTTACTCTCTTATAAAAACAGAAGGGAGTAACTATCTAAAGAAGGTGTACAGAATGTTCTTCTTTAGACTATTACTCTCATCATAAAAACAAAATGGAGTAACATTCTAAGGAAGGTGTACGGAATGTTCTCCTTTAGACTGTTACTCTCTTATAAAAACAAAATGGAGTAACATTCTAAGGAAGGTGTACAGAATGTTCTCCTTTAGACTGTTACTCTCTTATAAAAACAGAAGGGAGTAACTATCTAAAGAAGGTGTACGGAATGTTCTTTTTTAAACTATTTCTCCTCTTATAAAAACAGATAGGAGTAACAATCTAAAGAAGGTGTACGGAATGATCTTCTTTAGACTGTTACACCCATTAAAAAAACAGAAGAAAGTAACAATCTAAAGAAGGTGTACGAAATGCTCTTCTTTAGACTGTTACTCTCATTATAATAACAGAAGGGAGTAACTATCTAAAGAAGGTGTACGGAATGTTCTTTTTTAAACTATTTCTCCTCATATAATAACAGATAGGAGTAACAATCTAAAGAAGGTGTAAGGAATATTCTTCTTTAGACTGTTACACCCATTATAAAAACAAAAGGGAGTAACAATCTAAAGAAGGTGTACGATAAGTTCTTCTTTAGACTATTAGTCCCCTTATAAAAACAGAAGGGAGTAAAAACTTAAAGAAGATACATATACAGAATGTTTTTCTTTAGACTATTACTTCCTTTATAAAAACAGAGGGGAGTACCAATCTAAAGAAGGTGTACGGAATGTTATTCTTTAGACTATTACTCCCCTCATAAAATCAGAAGGGAGTAACAACCTAAAGAAGGAGTACAGTTTATGTTATTCCTTTTCATGACCTCTAACGAATCTATCTTATCTTAATACATACAGGTTTATTGTTATCACATATCAAACCTAACCAGCCATTCAGTTAAAAAATGTAAAAACAACGTATGCTTCAGTCGTTTACATTAGTTAAATTTGATGATTTACATACATAGTTAATACATAATTTAAAAACATAATTAGTTAAATACATAATTTGTACTTATCACCAATACATGATATTTAATTTTCCTTTTAAATATTTTATTTATGTTTATATAAATTAATACATTTTATATGTATATTGTTATAAATAATTACGATTAGGTATTTGATCTATGCACATTTGTATATTATACATTTTGATTAAATAATAATAATAATTTAGTACAAAAATTCTTATACCTAATTATTATTTTGATATTCAAGAAATTCCAAGTGAAGTATATTTTCATTTACTTTTTGGTGTTTATTTACATTATTTACTATTTTATTTATTTATTTTACATATAACCCTATTTATATTTTTATAAATTTATAAATTATTTTGTTAAATTACATGGACCACATACATTTTCAAATTTTATTAATTATTACATCGATAAACATGTTTACAGTATTTTTATTTTTTTTATTTTTTTATTTTTTTTATTTATACAATTATGTATACTTTATTAATGTGTGTACTACCTATATGTAAAGGTTTTTTTTAGGGTACAAACATTAAAAATCTCTTAATACAGAGAATGTAAAATTATTAATTACAAAATATTTATTAAAAGTTACAGGATATTTTAGAACAAAAAT
>KZ655617.1:0-10832 GCA_001010745.2 Gerris buenoi
ACATAATTTTTATCATATGGAAATGAACCAATAAATCTTAAAAAGTTACAAATAAGATGCAAGTATTCAACTGAATTTAATCGTCGTAATTTATTTAACATTTTGCATTAGCAGATCATAATGTACGTCTTTGTAGAACTGCAGCAATTCAGAAATAAAATTTGCAATCACGGGTTCTCGATTAAAAGTTAAAAGTAATAAATAATTCAGTTAAAGGAAAGTTGAGTGAAAAGTGTTTACAAAAGGTCGATAATAGAACAAAAATAACACATAACAAAATGTAATAGAGATTATTAAATACGAATAGATTTCAATTGATAATCGGTATGCAAATACCCATATTTCTAGCTGTGGTATTCTTCTGTGGTAATAGGGAAAGAACTGTCAAATTATTCCAACTTTTCATCACTATAATAATAACTGAAGCTGCTTTACATAAGAAAAAATCAAAAGAAAAAAAAAAAAAAATACAAAACATAAACAGCAGAAGTCACAAATGAATTTCGTTAGAGTTCACGGTAAACAAGCCCTCCAGAGAACAGTTTTTCACTAACTAATATTCAGATATCCATAGGGTCAAGGTGAGATTAGAAATGTATTCAAGATGGCAATAAAATATGTGGCCAAGCAGATTATGAAAACAAATAAAGGAAAGAGTTTAATCCAATATTATCAACTGTTCTAAAAGTTAATAGCTGTTCTATAATTCGCAGTTCAATAAGTTATAAGCTGTTCTACAAGTTAGTAATTCTATAAGTTATTGTTCTACACAGTTACGGAAAGAATTTTAAAATATTAGTGTACATAAAAAGTTTTACTTTTTAACCGGCTGTGAAAACAGAAAAAGGATAGAGTTTTCTCCTAATTTATTAGCGGTTTTGTAAGTTATTAAATGTTCTACAAGTTATTAACTGTTATATAAGTTATTAATTCTATAAGTTATTGTTCTATACAGTTACGAAAAGAATTTTAGAATATAAAAACTTTTACTCTTCAATCGGCTTTGAAAACAGAAAAAGGATAGAGTGTAATCTAAATGTATTAGCTTTTCTATAACTTATTAACTGTTCTATAATTTATTAAATGCTCTATAAGTTATTAACTGTTCTATAAGTTATTAACTGTTCTATAAGTTATTAACTGTTCTATAAGTTATTAACTGTTCTATAAGGTAATTTTTAAACTTAAACTTAGTCTACTACTAAATAAATTTAACAAGGATTACTACAGTTAAAATATTTTACCTATTAAACAGTGATAGATTCCTACAACGAAATTATTATGTTTAAGTAAATCGAAGGTTCAATATTCTAAAAGAAATCATTAACAAAAACAATATGTATAGATATATATATAATTTTATTTTTAAGCCAAATAATGAACCGACCATAAACAATAGTTTTTTTTACTATTAATTTGTTTATTTCTCGTCAAACAAGCTTTTAAGTCTATTATTTTATTTTAGTTTTAAATTATTTATTTGTATTAAATACTATAATTAATATATAGATTAATTGAAGGTCAATATTGTAATGCTATTGTCTTGGGAGTATTAAGTGTTATAAATTATTAACTCTTTTGTTCATTTTAATGTATTAAATGGAAATTTGAGCCTCCAAATTAATTAGTCAATACACTACTTAATTTAGATTCATTATTGGTAATTTTTAATTTATAAGAGGACTTTAATTATACATTATAAAAAAATTCTTTAAATTAAAAAGTTGTTATATCTAATTAAAAATAATTGGTAAGAAATTTCAAGTATGCTAAGTGAGATATAATATGAATAGTTTTCTATCTAAACAATTAGTTTTTGACAAGCGAATTATACAATTTTTTAGTAAAATAATAGCTGGAATTAAAAAGAAATAAAATAAAAATTGACTACTACTATATATATGCCACACCAATAAAGCTTCCTCACATCCTATCATGTACTTTATTGATTTTATGCTTTTACAAGCCATTATTTTATAATTTGTTAAATTGTTACCCCCGTTTTTTCAATCTTTGTCCAAATTGTTTTGATTTTTAGATTGTTTGAAGTATCACTTTAGCAAATTTTAAAGAGCGCATATTGTTTAAATTAATCTGGGGATATCTGGGGGTTACTTTCGATTAACTATAAAAGTTTCATACAAATCAGATAAGTACTTTTTAAGCTACAGGTGTGTTAATAAATGTATGTTTGTGCGCTTGTGGAAAAGAAAAAAAATGAGTACTGAAGGTTTTATTATATAGGACCATGACAATGAGCTAATTATGACCTACCACGCAAATTTAATTAAAATAGGACTAGCAGTTTTTTAGATATGTTGGTTATAATCCTTTGAGTGTGCTTAGATGTATGCATTCATAACCTCTAATGAGCAAAAATAACGAGCTCCACTCAATAAATATATGTTACTCCCATAAATATATGTTCAATCGAAAATGGATACGTTTTCTTGATTAACAGTAACTTAGTAATCGACACATAACCTCAGGCTACCATTTGGTTTTATTAAGCTACTGAGAGCGAGCTACTGAGTTTTATTGGAGCTACTGGTGTACCCCATTCTGATAAATCGATTTGTTTGAGATGAATATTTTCTTTTTCTAGCCTTTCAAGCTCTTTTTCAATTTTCTCCCGCATGGCGTATGGCAATAATCTTGGTTTGCAATAAATTGGTTTCACCCCATGTTGTAAATAATAAGGTCCTACGGTTTGGAATTTTTCCTACTCCTTCCGCAAATACTGGTGCATATTTGTCCAACAACTAATTTAATGCATGTTAGACTGCACTTTCATCATCATTATGTCGGCCCAATGTAATTTCATCTCTCTTTACCAATACCTTTTTAAAATGGTGCCTACTTTCACTTTTATAATGTATAATTTCCCTAAAAACGTAAAATCCTTAAAAGTTATTTCTACCAGTACTGCTCCGATTTGCATTATCCTTTCCCCAGTATACGTTTGCAACTTCACTGATATCTTCATTATTTTTTGTTTAAAATTCAATTTCTTATATTCTTGCTGTGAGACCACACTATGCGCCACGCCCGTGTCTAATTCCATTCTTGTTTATCTACCCTCAGTGTTTAGCTGCAACAAAAATGTATAGAAAAAAAATATATATCGCCACTCTATTCTCCTTCATTTTGATAAATTTTTGCTGCCACTTTCATATTTTTCCCACAACTAGCAGTTGGAATATAACCAAATTTAATTAAAATAGGACTAGCAGTTTTTTAGATATGTTGGTTATAATCCTTTGAGTGTGCTTAGATGTATGCATTCATAACCTCTAATGAGCAAAAATAACGAGCTCCACTCAATAAATATATGTTACTCCCATAAATATATGTTCAATCGAAAATGGATACGTTTTCTTGATTAACAGTAACTTAGTAATCGACACATAACCTCAGGCTACCATTTGGTTTTATTAAGCTACTGAGAGCGAGCTACTGAGTTTTATTGGAGCTACTGGTGTACCCCATTCTGATAAATCGATTTGTTTGAGATGAATATTTTCTTTTTCGAGCCTTTCAAGCTCTTTTTCAATTTTCTCCCGCATGGCGTATGGCAATAATCTTGGTTTGCAATAAATTGGTTTCACCCCATGTTGTAAATAATAAGGTCCTACGGTTTGGAATTTTTCCTACTCCTTCCGCAAATACTGGTGCATATTTGTCCAACAACTAATTTAATGCATGTTAGACTGCACTTTCATCATCATTATGTCGGCCCAATGTAATTTCATCTCTCTTTACCAATACCTTTTTAAAATGGTGCCTACTTTCACTTTTATAATGTATAATTTCCCTAAAAACGTAAAATCCTTAAAAGTTATTTCTACCAGTACTGCTCCGATTTGCATTATCCTTTCCCCAGTATACGTTTGCAACTTCACTGATATCTTCATTATTTTTTGTTTAAAATTCAATTTCTTATATTCTTGCTGTGAGACCACACTATGCGCCACGCCCGTGTCTAATTCCATTCTTGTTTATCTACCCTCAGTGTTTAGCTGCAACAAAAATGTATAGAAAAAAAATATATATCGCCACTCTATTCTCCTTCATTTTGATAAATTTTTGCTGCCACTTTCATATTTTTCCCACAACTAGCAGTTGGAATATAACCTTTTCTAGCTGAAAAATTGCAGGTGCTTCTACGGTGTTGACATTGGTTTGTTCTATGAAATCTGCTTGCACATTTAAAGAATTTACCTTTTAACTTTTCAAATTGCTCCTATATTGCATCTTGCCTGCTTGACCCTGGTGTTGAATCTTCCTTTGTGCCTTGTATGTTTGCCGTTTTTAATTCTTTTCCTGTTTTGGTAATCTTTATTTAAAATGTACTGTGTGAATTGTCGTTGAAAATGTTCGCTCGCTGAAGTGTTGCTCATAGTGAACCCATTAAAATAATACCTACCCAATGGAGTAATGAAAGTGGTCAAAAGCCTAGATTCCTCAGCTAGTGGTATCTGAAAATATCTACTGCGTGGGTCAAGTTTCGAGAAAACTTTTCCCCCTGTCAACTGTACCTAACAGTTCACTGTCCCAGACAGTCCCTGTCCACTATGGGCAATATCAATCGCTCCCTTAAACTGCTTGGTTTAACCAGGAGTAATCTAAACGTATATATTTGTTTGGTTTAGGGATAACTGCAATCGGGGCACACTAATCTGTAGGCTCCTCGACCTTAGATATAACCCCTTTTTTCGAGTTTGTCTAAATCAAATTTAAGCTTATCTTTTAATAAAATTCCAACTGTCTCGGCGACATCACCGAGTAGGGCTCGACATCCGCTTTCAGCTTTATTCTATAGCTATCCTTTTGTCTTCCTAAACCCTCAAACACATGCTTACACCGCATTTCCGGTTTATCATTAGTGTATTAATCCACTTTAGTACCCAGACAATGCTGGTCGGCCAAGTAAACTTTCCTGTTTAACCTGTATTACATAAATGACTTCAACGAACCTCTTACCATTCCACTTAAGGTTTGATTTGAATTCTACCTTTTTTTTGCTAGAGGTAGCTCCTCTAAGGGTCTGGGCTTTGGACAGCTTAATTTTTCCAAGCTTTCTAAAAGTAGCTTTATTTATGACCGTGACATCCGCGCCACTATCATTTAAAAAAAAAAAAAAAAAAAAAAAAAAAAAAAAAAAANAGCTATTCTATAAGTTATTATCTGTTCTATAAGTTATTAGCTGTTCTATAAGTTATTAGCTATTCTATAAGTTATTATCTGTTCTATAAGTTATTAGCTGTTCTATAAGTTATTAGCTATTCTATAAGTTATTATCTGTTCTATAAGTTATTAGCTGTTCTATAAGTTATTAGCTATTCTATAAGTTATTATCTGTTCTATAAGTTATTAGCTGTTCTATAAGTTATTAGCTATTCTATAAGTTATTATCTGTTCTATAAGTTATTAGCTGTTCTATAAGTTATTAGCTATTCTATAAGTTATTATCTGTTCTATAAGTTATTAGCTGTTCTATAAGTTATTAGCTATTCTATAAGTTATTATCTGTTCTATAAGTTATTAGCTGTTCTATAAGTTATTAGCTATTCTATAAGTTATTATCTGTTCTATAAGTTATTAGCTGTTCTATAAGTTATTAGCTATTCTATAAGTTATTATCTGTTCTATAAGTTATTAGCTGTTCTATAAGTTATTAGCTATTCTATAAGTTATTATCTGTTCTATAAGTTATTAGCTGTTCTATAAGTTATTAGCTATTCTATAAGTTATTATCTGTTCTATAAGTTATTAGCTGTTCTATAAGTTATTAGCTATTCTATAAGTTATTATCTGTTCTATAAGTTATTAGCTGTTCTATAAGTTATTAGCTATTCTATAAGTTATTATCTGTTCTATAAGTTATTAGCTGTTCTATAAGTTATTAGCTATTCTATAAGTTATTATCTGTTCTATAAGTTATTAGCTGTTCTATAAGTTATTAGCTATTCTATAAGTTATTATCTGTTCTATAAGTTATTAGCTGTTCTATAAGTTATTAGCTATTCTATAAGTTATTATCTGTTCTATAAGTTATTAGCTGTTCTATAAGTTATTAGCTATTCTATAAGTTATTATCTGTTCTATAAGTTATTAGCTGTTCTATAAGTTATTAGCTATTCTATAAGTTATTATCTGTTCTATAAGTTATTAGCTGTTCTATAAGTTATTAGCTATTCTATAAGTTATTATCTGTTCTATAAGTTATTAGCTGTTCTATAAGTTATTAGCTATTCTATAAGTTATTATCTGTTCTATAAGTTATTAGCTGTTCTATAAGTTATTAGCTATTCTATAAGTTATTATCTGTTCTATAAGTTATTAGCTGTTCTATAAGTTATTAGCTATTCTATAAGTTATTATCTGTTCTATAAGTTATTAGCTGTTCTATAAGTTATTAGCTATTCTATAAGTTATTATCTGTTCTATAAGTTATTAGCTGTTCTATAAGTTATTAGCTATTCTATAAGTTATTATCTGTTCTATAAGTTATTAGCTGTTCTATAAGTTATTAGCTATTCTATAAGTTATTATCTGTTCTATAAGTTATTAGCTGTTCTATAAGTTATTAGCTATTCTATAAGTTATTATCTGTTCTATAAGTTATTAGCTGTTCTATAAGTTATTAGCTATTCTATAAGTTATTATCTGTTCTATAAGTTATTAGCTGTTCTATAAGTTATTAGCTATTCTATAAGTTATTATCTGTTCTATAAGTTATTAGCTGTTCTATAAGTTATTAGCTATTCTATAAGTTATTATCTGTTCTATAAGTTATTAGCTGTTCTATAAGTTATTAGCTATTCTATAAGTTATTATCTGTTCTATAAGTTATTAGCTGTTCTATAAGTTATTAGCTATTCTATAAGTTATTATCTGTTCTATAAGTTATTAGCTGTTCTATAAGTTATTAGCTATTCTATAAGTTATTATCTGTTCTATAAGTTATTAGCTGTTCTATAAGTTATTAGCTATTCTATAAGTTATTATCTGTTCTATAAGTTATTAGCTGTTCTATAAGTTATTAGCTATTCTATAAGTTATTATCTGTTCTATAAGTTATTAGCTGTTCTATAAGTTATTAGCTATTCTATAAGTTATTATCTGTTCTATAAGTTATTAGCTGTTCTATAAGTTATTAGCTATTCTATAAGTTATTATCTGTTCTATAAGTTATTAGCTGTTCTATAAGTTATTAGCTATTCTATAAGTTATTATCTGTTCTATAAGTTATTAGCTGTTCTATAAGTTATTAGCTATTCTATAAGTTATTATCTGTTCTATAAGTTATTAGCTGTTCTATAAGTTATTAGCTATTCTATAAGTTATTATCTGTTCTATAAGTTATTAGCTGTTCTATAAGTTATTAGCTATTCTATAAGTTATTATCTGTTCTATAAGTTATTAGCTGTTCTATAAGTTATTAGCTATTCTATAAGTTATTATCTGTTCTATAAGTTATTAGCTGTTCTATAAGTTATTAGCTATTCTATAAGTTATTATCTGTTCTATAAGTTATTAGCTGTTCTATAAGTTATTAGCTATTCTATAAGTTATTATCTGTTCTATAAGTTATTAGCTGTTCTATAAGTTATTAGCTATTCTATAAGTTATTATCTGTTCTATAAGTTATTAGCTGTTCTATAAGTTATTAGCTATTCTATAAGTTATTATCTGTTCTATAAGTTATTAGCTGTTCTATAAGTTATTAGCTATTCTATAAGTTATTATCTGTTCTATAAGTTATTAGCTGTTCTATAAGTTATTAGCTATTCTATAAGTTATTATCTGTTCTATAAGTTATTAGCTGTTCTATAAGTTATTAGCTATTCTATAAGTTATTATCTGTTCTATAAGTTATTAGCTGTTCTATAAGTTATTAGCTATTCTATAAGTTATTATCTGTTTTATAAGTTCATCATCAAATTAATCTTAGTCTACTACTAAATAAACTCAACAAAGATTAGTACAGAAATATTATGTTATCTATTAAACAGTGATAGATTCATTTAAAGACATTATTATGCAGTAGTAAATCAATAAATAGGACAACATAAATGAAGCTTCAATATTTAAAAAAAATCTATTAGCAAACTCAATTTATTTATATGAAATTCGTCTAGACCTTTTAAGTGAATTCTATTTTAGTATTTCTTAAAACGACTTAAGTGGAATCAAGCTTAATGTATGTAATTTGTAGCGTATATCAATTAACAATTATATAATTCTGAAATGGAATAAATTTCATATTCACTTAAGTGGACGACAGAAACATTTTGATCCATAAAATTTGTTAATTAAAGGTCAATATTGTAATGTTATTTTCTTGGAAGTATTAAGTGCTATAAATCATTAACAATTTTGTTCATTTTAATGTATTAAACGGAAATTTTAACTTTAAAATGAGTTATTCAATACACTTAATTTAGATTCATTATTGGTAATTTTTAATTTTTAAGAGGACTTCGTCATTCTACTTAATTATTACTCTCTTCTCCTTCATTTTGATAAATTGTTGCTGCCTCTTTCATATTTTCCCACAACACAAACAGTTGGAATATAACCTTTTCTAGCTGAAAAATTGCAGGTGCTTCTACGGTGTTGACATTTGTTTGTTCTATGAAATCTGATTGCACATTTAAAGAATTTACCTTTTAACTTTTCAAATTGCTCCTGTAATGCATCTTGCCCTGGTGTTGAATCTGCCTTTGTGCCTTGCATGTTTGCCGTTTTTAATTCTTTTCCTGTTTCGGTACTCCTTATTTAAAATGTACTGTGTGAATTGTCGTTGAAAATGTTCGCTCGCTGAACTGGTGATCATAGGGAACCGATTAAAATAATACCTACCCAAATGGAGTAATAAAATTGGTTAAAAGCCTAGATTCCTCAGCTAAAGGTATCTGAAAATATTCACTGCGTGGGCCAAGTTTTGAGAAAACTTTTCCCCCTATCAACTGTACCAGACAGTTCACTGTCCCAGTTAGAGCAAGCTATAAAAGGAATACCTCCAAACCTCATAGGAACTCTTCATAACCTGCCACTTTAAATACTTGATATTGAGGATGCGGTCGGAATGAAGCATATGCTTCAATAGACCTCGAGATTAAATAAGCGAGCACAGGAGTGCAGGAACTAATGCATATAATATAAGTGTATCTTTATATTATATGCATCTTTATCTCCGTTATTTTTAACAATTTCAACAATAAATATAACATTTAATGTACTCAACTAACTCATGCGTACATTCGCAGACAATTCCTAATATTTCAGTAACGTGAGCCCTCACTGTAAGTAAGTGCTTGGGTGAGGGCTCAGTCTATGATCTCTAGTATATAAAACAAGTAAAAATAAATAAATGAAAGGACGTACTAACTCAGGCTGAGGTAAAACTCTATAAAGATCGGTACAAGAACGCAATTTAGGTATTTTGGAGCACAATTAACTAACAAAAATAGCGTAACACTAACACAGGAAGCATGGACCCTGACCACATCATCCTATGTTGAGTTTTACAAATCAAAGCTATAATTAGCATGGACCCTGACCATATCATCGTATGTTGATTACAAATTAGAGCTATAATTCTTAAAGATATAATCCATAATATATTTACCTTTTCATTTAGTCGAGCTGCTGCAATGTAATTATAATATAGGATAAATAAAATTAGTGCAAACGAAAATGACATATCATATTTAAAATATGAAAAAAAATAATCTGAATAAATATGATCTAAATATTTCCAAATTAACTTAAACCAATAAAGCGAATTGTAAAACAAGTAAAACCCATTATAAATTATAAATGAAGAAAATATGGGAAAAATTTTGTAACTTAACGAAATCAAATTATCGTAAATTATGAGATATTTAATTACTGTTTCGTTACGAATTTTGCATTTATGGGTCTGAATTATACGGATGTATTTATCTTTGATAAATCTCGAGTTGTCGAAAATATTAAAATTGTGTAACATTGATAATAACGAACTATCTAAAAAGGTAAAAAAATAAGCATAGGATTCGAGTAAAAAATAACTTAAAAACCAAGTGACGGCGGTGGACAATCCCTCCATTAATGTGTAATATGGTCCGTTACCTAGTATCCCAGCAGTTATAATAATAAATATGCACGTAAATCTAACTATAGGACTAAATAGCTCTAACGAAATACTCAATCTTAATTTTTCGATATGGTGTATTAAATTTTTTATTTCAGTTATAACATTGCGTATTCTTTTCGAAACGGAGCACGTGCTGTGAATTTTCAAAACTATAATTAAAGGCGTGATAATTTCTTTTAAATTTTCTATTAAGAACAGAATGTTCCCTGTGATAAATACTCGAAATGCTGGCAGGTATAAATATAATATGCAAATCAAAGCGAATAAGTCAATAACCACACTGTAAACATAAAGACCAGGAGAAAAAGCATAATTTTTATCATATGGAAATAAACCAATAATTCTTAAAAAGTTACAAATAAGATGCAAGTATTCAACTGCATTAAATCCTCGCAATTTATTAAACATTTTGCATTAGCAGCTCATAATTTACGTCTTTGTAGAACTACGGCACTTAAAAAAATAAAATGTTCAATCACGGTTTCTCGAATAAAGGTTTTAGGTAATATATCTCCCTTAAATAGGGCAGTTAAAGGAAAGTTGATAAAAAAGTTTCTTCCAAAGGTCAATAATAGAAAATATACGTAACAGATTCTGCTGTTCTATAAGTTATCAGCTGTTCTATAAGTTATTAGCTGTTCTATAAGTTATTAACTGTTCTATAAGTTACTGACCATATCATCGT
>JHBY02112307.1:0-12041 GCA_001010745.2 Gerris buenoi
TCTAACGCTAAGTGGCACTTTTTTCCCCCTTTTTTGCTATATTTAACTGTGTATATGAATGGTTAATAAATAAATAAATAAAATAATTTACACATCAAACAATTAACACATAAAATAATAAAAAATAATTAACATTAAAACATAAAAAAATAAATGAAATATTTAACTCATCAAATAATTAACAATGCAATATTTATCATTAAAACAATAAAGCATTTATGCATCTTACTATTCATCACAATAATTAATTATTATTATTATTTATTTTTTTTTATTTATTTATTGATCAGCCATACTTCGGAGTAGACGGTTTTCATTCTTTTCCATTCAGTCCGATTTTGGGCTACTCTTTGCCATTCAGTCCGATTTTGGGCTACTCTTTGCCATTCAGTCCGATTTTGGGCTACTCTTTGCCATTCAGTCCGATTTTGGGCTACTCTTTGCCATTCAGTCCGATTTTGGGCTACTCTTTGCCATTCAGTCCGATTTTGGGCTACTCTTTGCCATTCAGTCCGATTTTGGGCTACTCTTTGCCATTCAGTCCGATTTTGGGCTACTCTTTGCCATTCAGTCCGATTTTGGGCTACTCTTTGCCATTCAGTCCGATTTTGGGCTACTCTTTGCCATTCAGTCCGATTTTGGGCTACTCTTTGCCATTCAGTCCGATTTTGGGCTACTCTTTGCCATTCAGTCCGATTTTGGGCTACTCTTTGCCATTCAGTCCGATTTTGGGCTACTCTTTGCCATTCAGTCCGATTTTGGGCTACTCTTTGCCATTCAGTCCGATTTTGGGCTACTCTTTGCCATTCAGTCCGATTTTGGGCTACTCTTTGCCATTCAGTCCGATTTTGGGCTACTCTTTGCCATTCAGTCCGATTTTGGGCTACTCTTTGCCATTCAGTCCGATTTTGGGCTACTCTTTGCCATTCAGTCCGATTTTGGGCTACTCTTTGCCATTCAGTCCGATTTTGGGCTACTCTTTGCCATTCAGTCCGATTTTGGGCTACTCTTTGCCATTCAGTCCGATTTTGGGCTACTCTTTGCCATTCAGTCCGATTTTGGGCTACTCTTTGCCATTCAGTCCGATTTTGGGCTACTCTTTGCCATTCAGTCCGATTTTGGGCTACTCTTTGCCATTCAGTCCGATTTTGGGCTACTCTTTGCCATTCAGTCCGATTTTGGGCTACTCTTTGCCATTCAGTCCGATTTTGGGCTACTCTTTGCCATTCAGTCCGATTTTGGGCTACTCTTTGCCATTCAGTCCGATTTTGGGCTACTCTTTGCCATTCAGTCCGATTTTGGGCTACTCTTTGCCATTCAGTCCGATTTTGGGCTACTCTTTGCCATTCAGTCCGATTTTGGGCTACTCTTTGCCATTCAGTCCGATTTTGGGCTACTCTTTGCCATTCAGTCCGATTTTGGGCTACTCTTTGCCATTCAGTCCGATTTTGGGCTACTCTTTGCCATTCAGTCCGATTTTGGGCTACTCTTTGCCATTCAGTCCGATTTTGGGCTACTCTTTGCCATTCAGTCCGATTTTGGGCTACTCTTTGCCATTCAGTCCGATTTTGGGCTACTCTTTGCCATTCAGTCCGATTTTGGGCTACTCTTTGCCATTCAGTCCGATTTTGGGCTACTCTTTGCCATTCAGTCCGATTTTGGGCTACTCTTTGCCATTCAGTCCGATTTTGGGCTACTCTTTGCCATTCAGTCCGATTTTGGGCTACTCTTTGCCATTCAGTCCGATTTTGGGCTACTCTTTGCCATTCAGTCCGATTTTGGGCTACTCTTTGCCATTCAGTCCGATTTTGGGCTACTCTTTGCCATTCAGTCCGATTTTGGGCTACTCTTTGCCATTCAGTCCGATTTTGGGCTACTCTTTGCCATTCAGTCCGATTTTGGGCTACTCTTTGCCATTCAGTCCGATTTTGGGCTACTCTTTGCCATTCAGTCCGATTTTGGGCTACTCTTTGCCATTCAGTCCGATTTTGGGCTACTCTTTGCCATTCAGTCCGATTTTGGGCTACTCTTTGCCATTCAGTCCGATTTTGGGCTACTCTTTGCCATTCAGTCCGATTTTGGGCTACTCTTTGCCATTCAGTCCGATTTTGGGCTACTCTTTGCCATTCAGTCCGATTTTGGGCTACTCTTTGCCATTCAGTCCGATTTTGGGCTACTCTTTGCCATTCAGTCCGATTTTGGGCTACTCTTTGCCATTCAGTCCGATTTTGGGCTACTCTTTGCCATTCAGTCCGATTTTGGGCTACTCTTTGCCATTCAGTCCGATTTTGGGCTACTCTTTGCCATTCAGTCCGATTTTGGGCTACTCTTTGCCATTCAGTCCGATTTTGGGCTACTCTTTGCCATTCAGTCCGATTTTGGGCTACTCTTTGCCATTCAGTCCGATTTTGGGCTACTCTTTGCCATTCAGTCCGATTTTGGGCTACTCTTTGCCATTCAGTCCGATTTTGGGCTACTCTTTGCCATTCAGTCCGATTTTGGGCTACTCTTTGCCATTCAGTCCGATTTTGGGCTACTCTTTGCCATTCAGTCCGATTTTGGGCTACTCTTTGCCATTCAGTCCGATTTTGGGCTACTCTTTGCCATTCAGTCCGATTTTGGGCTACTCTTTGCCATTCAGTCCGATTTTGGGCTACTCTTTGCCATTCAGTCCGATTTTGGGCTACTCTTTGCCATTCAGTCCGATTTTGGGCTACTCTTTGCCATTCAGTCCGATTTTGGGCTACTCTTTGCCATTCAGTCCGATTTTGGGCTACTCTTTGCCATTCAGTCCGATTTTGGGCTACTCTTTGCCATTCAGTCCGATTTTGGGCTACTCTTTGCCATTCAGTCCGATTTTGGGCTACTCTTTGCCATTCAGTCCGATTTTGGGCTACTCTTTGCCATTCAGTCCGATTTTGGGCTACTCTTTGCCATTCAGTCCGATTTTGGGCTACTCTTTGCCATTCAGTCCGATTTTGGGCTACTCTTTGCCATTCAGTCCGATTTTGGGCTACTCTTTGCCATTCAGTCCGATTTTGGGCTACTCTTTGCCATTCAGTCCGATTTTGGGCTACTCTTTGCCATTCAGTCCGATTTTGGGCTACTCTTTGCCATTCAGTCCGATTTTGGGCTACTCTTTGCCATTCAGTCCGATTTTGGGCTACTCTTTGCCATTCAGTCCGATTTTGGGCTACTCTTTGCCATTCAGTCCGATTTTGGGCTACTCTTTGCCATTCAGTCCGATTTTGGGCTACTCTTTGCCATTCAGTCCGATTTTGGGCTACTCTTTGCCATTCAGTCCGATTTTGGGCTACTCTTTGCCATTCAGTCCGATTTTGGGCTACTCTTTGCCATTCAGTCCGATTTTGGGCTACTCTTTGCCATTCAGTCCGATTTTGGGCTACTCTTTGCCATTCAGTCCGATTTTGGGCTACTCTTTGCCATTCAGTCCGATTTTGGGCTACTCTTTGCCATTCAGTCCGATTTTGGGCTACTCTTTGCCATTCAGTCCGATTTTGGGCTACTCTTTGCCATTCAGTCCGATTTTGGGCTACTCTTTGCCATTCAGTCCGATTTTGGGCTACTCTTTGCCATTCAGTCCGATTTTGGGCTACTCTTTGCCATTCAGTCCGATTTTGGGCTACTCTTTGCCATTCAGTCCGATTTTGGGCTACTCTTTGCCATTCAGTCCGATTTTGGGCTACTCTTTGCCATTCAGTCCGATTTTGGGCTACTCTTTGCCATTCAGTCCGATTTTGGGCTACTCTTTGCCATTCAGTCCGATTTTGGGCTACTCTTTGCCATTCAGTCCGATTTTGGGCTACTCTTTGCCATTCAGTCCGATTTTGGGCTACTCTTTGCCATTCAGTCCGATTTTGGGCTACTCTTTGCCATTCAGTCCGATTTTGGGCTACTCTTTGCCATTCAGTCCGATTTTGGGCTACTCTTTGCCATTCAGTCCGATTTTGGGCTACTCTTTGCCATTCAGTCCGATTTTGGGCTACTCTTTGCCATTCAGTCCGATTTTGGGCTACTCTTTGCCATTCAGTCCGATTTTGGGCTACTCTTTGCCATTCAGTCCGATTTTGGGCTACTCTTTGCCATTCAGTCCGATTTTGGGCTACTCTTTGCCATTCAGTCCGATTTTGGGCTACTCTTTGCCATTCAGTCCGATTTTGGGCTACTCTTTGCCATTCAGTCCGATTTTGGGCTACTCTTTGCCATTCAGTCCGATTTTGGGCTACTCTTTGCCANGTTATGTAATATTATTTAATTTGGTAAAACTGAAGAACATTTGGCGGTCTATAGAATTAATGGCGGGACCTTACTCAATGTTTTTTTTTTTGACAAAGGGATATCAACTTTCCTATGAACAAATCATACACATTATAATATTTCTCATATGTTTAAATCATACAAATGTACTGTTTGACAAAGGAATATTATCTCTCAAGAGTTGAAATTATGCAAAATTGTGCCGCCAAGCAATTCTCGACCGTATCATCTCCTTCAGTTCAGCCTTTAATTTAAACAATGCTTACTACGATACGAAGTAATGTATGCAATTATATTTATAAAATTAGTGACTATTGAATTTATCCATTTATTTCAATGCTTGCTTGTATTTTTTCTCCATAGATAATCTGACATTAATTATAATTTGAAATTTGATTTAATTTTATTGTTGTTTTCTTGATTAATTTGTTACTAATTCAAACAAAATTAATTAAAATATATTTATTTTTGAGAATAAATAAAACAAGAAGTTAGAGTGATCGATTAACATCCCTCAGATGTTGAGTGATTTTTATAGTTTGTTTTTCAAATCGTAGTTGAATATATGAAAAGAAAAAATAAATAAATAAATAACTATAACTACTAAATAAAATAATTATTTTTACTCCTTAATACTTCTATCGAAAGACGAAAACAAATTTCAAGTTTGCACTTAACTAGAGTTTTAATTAACATTTTATGATAAAGTAAACACGAGGTAACAAGGAAGTGTGGCAAACAAGTTTAATTAAAATTACAAGTCAATGAAAAATTATAATTTAAATTATAATTTAAATGTTCTTGGCAAACCTGCCCTAAAGGGTAAAACCTTCCTTGTTTATAATTTCCTCGTCGAGTAGTTTACTACATTTGAGGTGATTTTTATCTTGATCGCAGTAAGTTTGTCCTTATTATTATTATTGCCATTTATTGAAAATGAAAATTTTAAATAATGTATACATAATAAAAATTCATTTTATACATTTTCAAATCGGCTTATCGCCGTGGCACACTAATATTTTTTTTTTTTGGAGTCAGTGGCGCACCCTGGAATTGTTTTTTTTTTTTTTTTTTTTTTTTCACACATTTAAAAAAATAATGGAAAGGGGATGTAATGTGGGTTTAGCATAATCACAGACAGTTAAGCATTCTGGTTGTTCTTGTTCTTAAATTACTTCATATCAAGGGCGGATAAAGCCAATTTTGAAAGGGGAATGGGCTCTCTTTTAGGGTTTTTTTTTTAGTTTATATTACTTGAAAACGTCTTTTTAGCCTACTCCAAGGGCATCTAAAATGTTATTTTATACAAATAAATTTAAGTTTTTTATGAACGACACATGAAGACCTGGGTATTTTATTTAAAAAAAAACGGGGGGCATGCCTCCCGCGCTCCCCCTCCCCCCTGGGTGCGCCACTGTTTGGAGTTGCCTTTTCCTATTTCTCTCTAATTTTTTTTCTTTTCTTTTAAAATGCATTATTTTTATTTAACCATACACTCATCATAAACGTTGCATAGTAAATAACATTTTTTAACATATCAAAACATCTTCTAACGCTAAGTGGCACTTTTTTCCCCCTTTTTTGCTATATTTAACTGTGTATATGAATGGTTAATAAATTAATAAATAAAATAATTTACACATCAAACAATTAACACATAAAATAATAAAAAATAATTAACATTAAAACATAAAAAAATAAATGAAATATTTAACTCATCAAATAATTAACAATGCAATATTTATCATTAAAACAATAAAGCATTTATGCATCTTACTATTCATCACAATAATTAATTATTATTATTATTTATTTTTTTTTATTTATTTATTGATCAGCCATACTTCGGAGTAGACGGTTTTCATTCTTTTCCATTCAGTCCGATTTTGGGCTACTCTTTGCCATTCAGTCCGATTTTGGGCTACTCTTTGCCATTCAGTCCGATTTTGGGCTACTCTTTGCCATTCAGTCCGATTTTGGGCTACTCTTTGCCATTCAGTCCGATTTTGGGCTACTCTTTGCCATTCAGTCCGATTTTGGGCTACTCTTTGCCATTCAGTCCGATTTTGGGCTACTCTTTGCCATTCAGTCCGATTTTGGGCTACTCTTTGCCATTCAGTCCGATTTTGGGCTACTCTTTGCCATTCAGTCCGATTTTGGGCTACTCTTTGCCATTCAGTCCGATTTTGGGCTACTCTTTGCCATTCAGTCCGATTTTGGGCTACTCTTTGCCATTCAGTCCGATTTTGGGCTACTCTTTGCCATTCAGTCCGATTTTGGGCTACTCTTTGCCATTCAGTCCGATTTTGGGCTACTCTTTGCCATTCAGTCCGATTTTGGGCTACTCTTTGCCATTCAGTCCGATTTTGGGCTACTCTTTGCCATTCAGTCCGATTTTGGGCTACTCTTTGCCATTCAGTCCGATTTTGGGCTACTCTTTGCCATTCAGTCCGATTTTGGGCTACTCTTTGCCATTCAGTCCGATTTTGGGCTACTCTTTGCCATTCAGTCCGATTTTGGGCTACTCTTTGCCATTCAGTCCGATTTTGGGCTACTCTTTGCCATTCAGTCCGATTTTGGGCTACTCTTTGCCATTCAGTCCGATTTTGGGCTACTCTTTGCCATTCAGTCCGATTTTGGGCTACTCTTTGCCATTCAGTCCGATTTTGGGCTACTCTTTGCCATTCAGTCCGATTTTGGGCTACTCTTTGCCATTCAGTCCGATTTTGGGCTACTCTTTGCCATTCAGTCCGATTTTGGGCTACTCTTTGCCATTCAGTCCGATTTTGGGCTACTCTTTGCCATTCAGTCCGATTTTGGGCTACTCTTTGCCATTCAGTCCGATTTTGGGCTACTCTTTGCCATTCAGTCCGATTTTGGGCTACTCTTTGCCATTCAGTCCGATTTTGGGCTACTCTTTGCCATTCAGTCCGATTTTGGGCTACTCTTTGCCATTCAGTCCGATTTTGGGCTACTCTTTGCCATTCAGTCCGATTTTGGGCTACTCTTTGCCATTCAGTCCGATTTTGGGCTACTCTTTGCCATTCAGTCCGATTTTGGGCTACTCTTTGCCATTCAGTCCGATTTTGGGCTACTCTTTGCCATTCAGTCCGATTTTGGGCTACTCTTTGCCATTCAGTCCGATTTTGGGCTACTCTTTGCCATTCAGTCCGATTTTGGGCTACTCTTTGCCATTCAGTCCGATTTTGGGCTACTCTTTGCCATTCAGTCCGATTTTGGGCTACTCTTTGCCATTCAGTCCGATTTTGGGCTACTCTTTGCCATTCAGTCCGATTTTGGGCTACTCTTTGCCATTCAGTCCGATTTTGGGCTACTCTTTGCCATTCAGTCCGATTTTGGGCTACTCTTTGCCATTCAGTCCGATTTTGGGCTACTCTTTGCCATTCAGTCCGATTTTGGGCTACTCTTTGCCATTCAGTCCGATTTTGGGCTACTCTTTGCCATTCAGTCCGATTTTGGGCTACTCTTTGCCATTCAGTCCGATTTTGGGCTACTCTTTGCCATTCAGTCCGATTTTGGGCTACTCTTTGCCATTCAGTCCGATTTTGGGCTACTCTTTGCCATTCAGTCCGATTTTGGGCTACTCTTTGCCATTCAGTCCGATTTTGGGCTACTCTTTGCCATTCAGTCCGATTTTGGGCTACTCTTTGCCATTCAGTCCGATTTTGGGCTACTCTTTGCCATTCAGTCCGATTTTGGGCTACTCTTTGCCATTCAGTCCGATTTTGGGCTACTCTTTGCCATTCAGTCCGATTTTGGGCTACTCTTTGCCATTCAGTCCGATTTTGGGCTACTCTTTGCCATTCAGTCCGATTTTGGGCTACTCTTTGCCATTCAGTCCGATTTTGGGCTACTCTTTGCCATTCAGTCCGATTTTGGGCTACTCTTTGCCATTCAGTCCGATTTTGGGCTACTCTTTGCCATTCAGTCCGATTTTGGGCTACTCTTTGCCATTCAGTCCGATTTTGGGCTACTCTTTGCCATTCAGTCCGATTTTGGGCTACTCTTTGCCATTCAGTCCGATTTTGGGCTACTCTTTGCCATTCAGTCCGATTTTGGGCTACTCTTTGCCATTCAGTCCGATTTTGGGCTACTCTTTGCCATTCAGTCCGATTTTGGGCTACTCTTTGCCATTCAGTCCGATTTTGGGCTACTCTTTGCCATTCAGTCCGATTTTGGGCTACTCTTTGCCATTCAGTCCGATTTTGGGCTACTCTTTGCCATTCAGTCCGATTTTGGGCTACTCTTTGCCATTCAGTCCGATTTTGGGCTACTCTTTGCCATTCAGTCCGATTTTGGGCTACTCTTTGCCATTCAGTCCGATTTTGGGCTACTCTTTGCCATTCAGTCCGATTTTGGGCTACTCTTTGCCATTCAGTCCGATTTTGGGCTACTCTTTGCCATTCAGTCCGATTTTGGGCTACTCTTTGCCATTCAGTCCGATTTTGGGCTACTCTTTGCCATTCAGTCCGATTTTGGGCTACTCTTTGCCATTCAGTCCGATTTTGGGCTACTCTTTGCCATTCAGTCCGATTTTGGGCTACTCTTTGCCATTCAGTCCGATTTTGGGCTACTCTTTGCCATTCAGTCCGATTTTGGGCTACTCTTTGCCATTCAGTCCGATTTTGGGCTACTCTTTGCCATTCAGTCCGATTTTGGGCTACTCTTTGCCATTCAGTCCGATTTTGGGCTACTCTTTGCCATTCAGTCCGATTTTGGGCTACTCTTTGCCATTCAGTCCGATTTTGGGCTACTCTTTGCCATTCAGTCCGATTTTGGGCTACTCTTTGCCATTCAGTCCGATTTTGGGCTACTCTTTGCCATTCAGTCCGATTTTGGGCTACTCTTTGCCATTCAGTCCGATTTTGGGCTACTCTTTGCCATTCAGTCCGATTTTGGGCTACTCTTTGCCATTCAGTCCGATTTTGGGCTACTCTTTGCCATTCAGTCCGATTTTGGGCTACTCTTTGCCATTCAGTCCGATTTTGGGCTACTCTTTGCCATTCAGTCCGATTTTGGGCTACTCTTTGCCATTCAGTCCGATTTTGGGCTACTCTTTGCCATTCAGTCCGATTTTGGGCTACTCTTTGCCATTCAGTCCGATTTTGGGCTACTCTTTGCCATTCAGTCCGATTTTGGGCTACTCTTTGCCATTCAGTCCGATTTTGGGCTACTCTTTGCCATTCAGTCCGATTTTGGGCTACTCTTTGCCATTCAGTCCGATTTTGGGCTACTCTTTGCCATTCAGTCCGATTTTGGGCTACTCTTTGCCATTCAGTCCGATTTTGGGCTACTCTTTGCCATTCAGTCCGATTTTGGGCTACTCTTTGCCATTCAGTCCGATTTTGGGCTACTCTTTGCCATTCAGTCCGATTTTGGGCTACTCTTTGCCATTCAGTCCGATTTTGGGCTACTCTTTGCCATTCAGTCCGATTTTGGGCTACTCTTTGCCATTCAGTCCGATTTTGGGCTACTCTTTGCCATTCAGTCCGATTTTGGGCTACTCTTTGCCATTCAGTCCGATTTTGGGCTACTCTTTGCCATTCAGTCCGATTTTGGGCTACTCTTTGCCATTCAGTCCGATTTTGGGCTACTCTTTGCCATTCAGTCCGATTTTGGGCTACTCTTTGCCATTCAGTCCGATTTTGGGCTACTCTTTGCCATTCAGTCCGATTTTGGGCTACTCTTTGCCATTCAGTCCGATTTTGGGCTACTCTTTGCCATTCAGTCCGATTTTGGGCTACTCTTTGCCATTCAGTCCGATTTTGGGCTACTCTTTGCCATTCAGTCCGATTTTGGGCTACTCTTTGCCATTCAGTCCGATTTTGGGCTACTCTTTGCCATTCAGTCCGATTTTGGGCTACTCTTTGCCATTCAGTCCGATTTTGGGCTACTCTTTGCCATTCAGTCCGATTTTGGGCTACTCTTTGCCATTCAGTCCGATTTTGGGCTACTCTTTGCCATTCAGTCCGATTTTGGGCTACTCTTTGCCATTCAGTCCGATTTTGGGCTACTCTTTGCCATTCAGTCCGATTTTGGGCTACTCTTTGCCATTCAGTCCGATTTTGGGCTACTCTTTGCCATTCAGTCCGATTTTGGGCTACTCTTTGCCATTCAGTCCGATTTTGGGCTACTCTTTGCCATTCAGTCCGATTTTGGGCTACTCTTTGCCATTCAGTCCGATTTTGGGCTACTCTTTGCCATTCAGTCCGATTTTGGGCTACTCTTTGCCATTCAGTCCGATTTTGGGCTACTCTTTGCCATTCAGTCCGATTTTGGGCTACTCTTTGCCATTCAGTCCGATTTTGGGCTACTCTTTGCCATTCAGTCCGATTTTGGGCTACTCTTTGCCATTCAGTCCGATTTTGGGCTACTCTTTGCCATTCAGTCCGATTTTGGGCTACTCTTTGCCATTCAGTCCGATTTTGGGCTACTCTTTGCCATTCAGTCCGATTTTGGGCTACTCTTTGCCATTCAGTCCGATTTTGGGCTACTCTTTGCCATTCAGTCCGATTTTGGGCTACTCTTTGCCATTCAGTCCGATTTTGGGCTACTCTTTGCCATTCAGTCCGATTTTGGGCTACTCTTTGCCATTCAGTCCGATTTTGGGCTACTCTTTGCCATTCAGTCCGATTTTGGGCTACTCTTTGCCATTCAGTCCGATTTTGGGCTACTCTTTGCCATTCAGTCCGATTTTGGGCTACTCTTTGCCATTCAGTCCGATTTTGGGCTACTCTTTGCCATTCAGTCCGATTTTGGGCTACTCTTTGCCATTCAGTCCGATTTTGGGCTACTCTTTGCCATTCAGTCCGATTTTGGGCTACTCTTTGCCATTCAGTCCGATTTTGGGCTACTCTTTGCCATTCAGTCCGATTTTGGGCTACTCTTTGCCATTCAGTCCGATTTTGGGCTACTCTTTGCCATTCAGTCCGATTTTGGGCTACTCTTTGCCATTCAGTCCGATCTTNACATCACCCTCGGCATAAGGGTTTTGAGAAGTATCTACAAAACCCTAAAAAGGTTACATTTAGAGGATATTTACATTTATTTATTGGAACGGGCGTGAAACCGAAAAAAACGACCGTCACGAAATCGACCGATGACGATAACGTGAGTAAAAGGAAACAGATTTAATTGAAATTCGGTACATATGTTCATTTTACCCAGCGCCGGATCTAGGTTTTTTCTCAGGGGGGGCAAAAGCATATTTTGCCGCCCCTTCCGCACAGGGGCAGATACAGCAGTAGAATTGGGGGAAGGGGACTAGGGGGGTTTACCCTCCTGCAAAAGGGGGGTCCGGGAAAATTTTATACAATTAGGTTCAAAATGGTGAATTTTAGGCGTTTTAGAGAACCTTTTTTTTGTAGAGCTTTTTTTTTTAGCTCAAAAGGGCAACTGTTAACAAATTCGGTTTTTTGCGAATATCTCGCTTCCTATGGCTCCGACACCAATCTAGGAGATCATCAAAATTATAGATAAAAAAATGTCCCACAAAAAAAGTTTCATTCATTTTTTACATACAATGGACGGTTTACGGATTATAGGAGGAAGTATATCTATGAATATTTAGTATTCGTCGCCGCACCACTTTTACGAATATCTCGCTTCCTATGGCTTGGTGACAAATTTAGATGATTATCAAAAAGCCAAACTATTAAATTTCCCACAAAAAAGGTCTTATTCATTTTTTTACGTACAACAAACGGAGCAAAAACCTAGTTTTACTATAACTTGCATAGTGA
>JHBY02112325.1:0-12097 GCA_001010745.2 Gerris buenoi
TCTCTATATTTTTCCTGTGTGCGCGTCAAAACGATCTTTAATACTGGTAAGTTTCACGCTTTTATCTCTTTTGGTTCAAAAGTTATTGGAATCGTACAGAGTGACAGACGGACACAGGAACGATACTATAAGGGTTTCTTTTTTTTTGGTTTTACCAACGAAACCCTAAAAATAAATAAACAAAAGACAAATTATGTCATAATAACTATTTAGTGGTACTTCCTATCCTTCAGTAACTTTTCCACTGGACTGATTTTGGCTAATCTACAGTGATCTATACAGTATATACAGTCGAGAATTTCTTGGCGACACCATTTCGCTTGCCTTATACACTTAAGAGATGATATCCCTTTGTCCAAACAGTGCATTTGTAAGATTTATATTATTCGAGGGATTATATCTATATGATTTATACATGTTGGAGATATATCCCATTGTCAAACCAACACATTCTCACATTGAGAGTGAGCCCCCTCTCCCCCACTTTTGTAACTGGATTGCTTAATAACTGCTGTTGAACCTAAATTTTAAATATAGTCCATATAATTCTAGTTTAAGTTTGATTATTCATGGGAAAGGAATTTATACAAATAGATACTTTATGGCTGAAATGGACTGGATACATTTATAATAAAATTGGGTATGAAAATGTATCATAAAAATAACTTTTCCTCGGCGGGGAATCGAATCCGACCCGTTTAAAGCTATTTGCTCAGGAACTATATTTTCCCCCCGGAAACGAATTATATCGTTAGAATTGTAATTAAATGGACATTTTAGAATTAAAATAGTCGATACCGTTTTCGAGAAATACATTTTTTTCACGATTTTCAGAGTTTTTGGGGATAGCGCCCCCACAGTTGGTGTTAAAATTGATTTATAGTTTTTTTCGGATTATAATTTTTCCAAACAAATATGCTAAATTCGTCAAATTCGGCCCACTAATTTATGTACCACGCGTCTACACAGACGATAAATGACAGACAGATATATTTTAAAAACCACTTTTTTGGACTCAAGGGGCCTCAAAATGTTTTAATCCATAAAAAATCTCAAAATCAAATTTTCGTGTCATCACAATACTTTCTCTTTATATGAGAAAGTAAAAAACAAAATAAAACCTTTTTTTACTCAAGGGACGTCTCAAAACGTGTTAATCCATAAAAAGGACTCAGGTGAGATAACATCTTACATTAACATCTTAGAGAAAACATCTTACACCATCAAAATCACAAGATCGAATTTCCAACGGCCATCACAATACTTTCTCAGGTTTATTACTAAAATACTTTCTCTCCACAATCCAAAATGGCTTATAAGAGGAAGCCGGCTTTCAACCGCAAGCAGTCATGAGTGCTGGAGAGACGGAGTCAGGCGGAACTAGAAGTCAGCGTACATCGCTTGACAGAGTTTCGAAATGAACTGCTTGAATTTTGAGGGCAATTTTTGGAAATTTTAAGACAATTATCACTGTTTCTAAATACACATTCATAATAATTCTTATACAGTTTTCGTATTTTTTTTTAATCATTGATAAAAAAAAACAAGTTCACAGCTCTGTCCAGCTATGTACACTGATTCCTAGTTCCACCTGACTCCCATCTCTCCAGTACTCATGACCGCTTGCGGTTGAAAGCTGGTTTTCGTTTGATTAAATCATTGGTGGACAGACAGTAAATATGTTTTTTTGATTTGTTAGTTCAATGTCTTATTAACGGCAGTTTATTAATGGTTCTTTTTATTTTACAATAGCTGAGACTAGAGAAGTTATCAGCTTAATTTTGAAACTCGTAAGAAAAATTAAAAAGCATTAAATTGATCTTTATAAAAAGTTTATAGTAAAAAAGAATATATTTGGCTGAAACTAGTTTATAAATCATACTTGGGTGTTTTATTAAATGNACTTTTAGTGTATACTATAATATTTTTACAGAAGTTGTTGTAATATGATATGCGATATAAAAATAAATAGAAGTTATTATACGCCATTCAAAAACACAACATAATTTAATTATTTAACTGAAGATTGTAAAATAAAATTGTAAAAAGTATAACAATATAAAATATTTTCTAATAGAAGGTAAATTACCTAATAAGATTGAAGACATTGGATGTATTGTCACAACACAATATAACGTTAACACTAAAAGATAACTAAAAATATTTATTAATTGATAAATAATCACTATTTTTAAAACCGGTAAATCACTTGAGAGAATAGATAGCGTGGGTTCGTAAAATAGTGACGCGAAAGAAAATAGTGACAGACGTCTAGCCGGCAGTACGTCTGAACGGAAACTGAATCATAAGGTGAGGGTTAGCGTCTAGCGTGGTAGATAGGACCAGCTGGGGAGTTTACTACCCCCACCACTCGAGGAACCCCCACGGTTAATAACAACACCCCACACACCGAGTATAATATACAATCTACCGGCATAACCCTGTAATAATTATCTACTTACTAGACTAGCCTAGTCCCCTGTTATTCTTTCTTAATACATAATATCTTGAGGGAAGAAAGGAAAAGTAAATGAAAGCAATATGATGTAATTAAGAAAACAAAAATTATTTTCACTTCTCCAGTGGCATGTAATTTGGATTCATCTTGTTTATTATGTTTCTCAAGTCTAAACAAAACAGTTAATTAGAAAACCAATATAAGGAATGTTGATTAGGGCCATATTTTGATAACTCTGGTCATCAGAAAGATCAAAGTCATCGATTTAACAATGTGAAGCTTTTAAATCCTTATTAAGTAGCCACACAATGGACAAATGATCGACTAAATTCCTAAAAATACGGCAAGATACAAATAAATCTAGAGCTTCATCTTCAGGAGGAAAGCGTGTCGTAGATTTTGTGAAATCCTTACGTTTCAAATTTATTACATGGATCATTTTTAAGGTAGTTGCTCAAGAGTAATTTTTAACTGACTGTCATCATGAGCAACTCCTTTTGTGAAATCCCTACGTTACGGATTTTATTACAGGGATCATGTTTAAGGTAGTTCCTCAAGATAAGAGTAATTTTTAACTGACTGTCATCATGAGCAACTCCTTTTGTGAAATCCCTACGTTTCGAATTTATTACAGGGATCATGTTTAAGGTAGTTAGTTCCTCAAGATAAGACAAATTTTTAACTGACTGTCATCATGAGCAACTCCTTTTGTGAAATCCCTACGTTTCGAATTTATTACAGGGATCATTTTCAAGGTATTTGCTCAAGATAAAAGTAATTTGCAACTGACTATCATCATAAGCACCCTTAAGAATGATTCTTACAATTTGTTCGAGACGTCGGGATCCACAACTGTCGTGGTCTCCTCCAAAAGATCTATATTTATTAATTTAAAAAACAAAATAATAATAATAAATAATCTAATATGTTGTTTTTATACCAAACAAAAGATATTAAAAAAAAACAAATTGTCTTCCAATTAGTTTGTCTCATAGCTTCCTCGCGAAATATGGCGCAAAATTAAATTATTTTATATTTTTACAACCAATTAATGGACAAATCATCGACAAATTTATTTAATTTTTCCCCTTTTAAAATTTGTCAAAATCGTATTATTAATTTATTTGAATATAAGTATCAGTTTAGTACCGTAGACAGTAAAAATTAATCTGAGGCTATCTGCGAGCTACTTTCGAGAAACCATCCAAATTTCTTGCATATCAGGTAAGTACTTTTGAAGATATAGATGTAAATAAATGGATGTTTGTGCGTATGTGGAGAGAAACAAATGGGTGCAGAAGGTTGAAACCTATATGGGACCCAACAATGAGCTAATTATGACCAACCAACCAAATTTTATTAAAATCGGACGAGTAGTTTTTAAGATACGTTGGTTCGCAAAAATTGAACGACCGGTCAAAATAGATTTCTGAAGAAATTTGAACAATCAAAATGTTGAACAATAAAATGTTCGTTCTTTGGAAGGATCACATAGCTTCCGTTATTATTACAAATCATTGAACAAAATTAGAATATGTTGTTTATTTAAATACCGATTTAAGACATGTGGAGACTAGCCTAGTCCCCTGTTATTCTTTCTTAATACATAATATCTTGAGGGAAGAAAGGAAAAGTAAATGAAAGCAATATGATGTAATTAAGAAAAAAATAGACTGCCAATTGATGTGGCACATAGCTTCCTCGCATCCTATCCTCGTACATTATTGTATTTATTCTTTTACAATCCATTATTGTCTAATTGGTTTAATTGTTTTCCCCGTTTTTTTAATGTGTCAAAATTGTTTTGATATTTTTCAAGAATTAAGGTATCAATTTAGCAAAAGTTAAAGAACGTAGGCAATTCAAATTAATCTGGGACTATCTTCGGGTTACTTTCTATAATCTATAAAAGTTTCATTCAAATCAGATTAGTACTTTTAAAGCTATAGGTGTAAATAAATGTATATTTGTGCGCATTTGGAATAGAAACAACTACGCGCAGAAGGTTAAAACTTATATGGGACCAACAATGGGCTAATTATGACCTACCACCCAAATTTCATTAAAATTGAACGTATAGTTTTTAAGATATGGCGGTTCGCAAAAATTGACGACAGACAGACACGGAACCAAAAATGATCCTGAAAATGATGTCTGAAACGGATTTCTGTCTTGGAATTTTTGAAATGGGAGACCTAAGATATTTTCACTCCTCAGAACGATCACATAGCTTCTGTTACCTTCGGTAAGCTCGGAAGCAATTATTTTCACTTCTCCAGTGACATGTAATTTGGAAGCATGTTATATTATGTTTCTCAAGTCTAAACAAAACAGTTGATTAGAAAACCAATATTATAGGGAATTTTGATTAGGGCCCTATTTCGATAACTCTGGTCATCAGAAAGATCTAAGTCATCGATTTAACAAAGTGAAGCTTTTAAGTTCTTCTTAAGTAGCCACACAATGGACAAATGATCGACTACATTCCTAAAAATATGGCAAGATACAAATAAATCTAGAGCTACATCTTCAGGAGGAAAGCGTGTCGGTGATTTTGGGAAATCCCTACGTTTCGAATTTATTACAGGGATCATTTTCAAGGTAATTATTCAAGATAAGAGCAATTTTCAACTGACTGTCATCATGAGCAACTCCTTTTGTAAAATCCCCACGTTTCGAATTTATTACAGGGATCATTTTCAAGGTAATTCTTCAAGAAAAGAGCAATTTTCAACTGACTGTCATCATGAGCAACTCCTTTTGTAAAATCCCCACGTTTCGAATTTATTACAGGGATCATTTTCAAGGTAATTCTTCAAGAAAAGAGCAATTTTCAACTGACTGTCATCATGAGCAACTCCTTTTGTAAAATCCCCACGTTTCGAATTTATTACAGGGATCATTTTCAAGGTAATTCTTCAAGAAAAGAGCAATTTTCAACTGACTGTCATCATGAGCAACTCCTTTTGTAAAATCCCCACGTTTCGAATTTATTACAGGGATCATTTTCAAGGTAATTCTTCAAGAAAAGAGCAATTTTCAACTGACTGTCATCATGAGCAACTCCTTTTGTAAAATCCCCACGTTTCGAATTTATTACAGGGATCATTTTCAAGGTAATTCTTCAAGAAAAGAGCAATTTTCAACTGACTGTCATCATGAGCAACTCCTTTTGTAAAATCCCCACGTTTCGAATTTATTACAGGGATCATTTTCAAGGTAATTCTTCAAGAAAAGAGCAATTTTCAACTGACTGTCATCATGAGCAACTCCTTTTGTAAAATCCCCACGTTTCGAATTTATTACAGGGATCATTTTCAAGGTAATTCTTCAAGAAAAGAGCAATTTTCAACTGACTGTCATCATGAGCAACTCCTTTTGTAAAATCCCCACGTTTCGAATTTATTACAGGGATCATTTTCAAGGTAATTCTTCAAGAAAAGAGCAATTTTCAACTGACTGTCATCATGAGCAACTCCTTTTGTAAAATCCCCACGTTTCGAATTTATTACAGGGATCATTTTCAAGGTAATTCTTCAAGAAAAGAGCAATTTTCAACTGACTGTCATCATGAGCAACTCCTTTTGTAAAATCCCCACGTTTCGAATTTATTACAGGGATCATTTTCAAGGTAATTCTTCAAGAAAAGAGCAATTTTCAACTGACTGTCATCATGAGCAACTCCTTTTGTAAAATCCCCACGTTTCGAATTTATTACAGGGATCATTTTCAAGGTATTTGCTCAAGATAAAAGTAATTTGCAACTGACTCTCATCATAAGCACCCTTAAGAATGATTCTTACAATTTGTTCGAGACGTCGGGATCCACAACTGTCGTGGTCTCCTCCAAAAGATCTATATTTATTAATTTAAAAAACAAAATAATAATAATAAATAATCTAATATGTTGTTTTTTATACCAAACAAAAGATATATCTGCCAATTAGTGTGTCTCATAGCTTCCTCGCGAAATTTTATATTTTTACAACCAATTAATGGACAAATCATCGACAAATTTATTTAATTTTTCCCCTTTTAAAATTTGTCAAAACCGTATTATTAATTTAATTGAATAAACGTATCAATACCGTAGACAGTAAAATAATTAAAAATTAATCTGAGGCTATCTGCGGGCTACTTTCGACAAACCATCCAAATGTCGAACATAAGAAGAGTACATTTGAAGATATAGATGTAAATAAATGTATTTTTGTGCGCAAGAGAAACAAATGGGCGTAGAAGATTGAAACCTATATGGAACCCAACAATGGGCTAATTATGACCAACCATCCAAATTTTATTAAAATCGGACGAGTATTTTTTAAGATATTATGTTGGTTCGAAAAATTGAACGACCGGTCAAAATGGATTTCTGAAGAAATTTGAACAATCAGATATCTGATATCGGATACATATATAAAATGTTTGTTCTTTGGAAGGATCACATAGCTTATTATTACAAATTATTGAGCAAAATTAGAATATGTTGTGATTTGAGGCATATGAAGCGTTTTTCAAGACATGAGGATGGACACGGACACCCCGCCCTGTAACCTAATGATTTGTTGACAAAGAAGTATAAAAAAAAAAAAATAAATAAAAAAATAAAAATGCAAACAATGGTGCAAGGAATGGTTGCAAAGGAGAAATAAATTTACACATATCAATCTCCTTAAGGAATTAAGAGATGAATCAAATGATTTACGCAATTTCCTGCGCATGAAAGAGTCAGGGTACTACGAATTACTTTCACTTGTATCTCCTTTGATTAAGGGGAATGATACACAGTTGAAGGCAGCTATATTCCCTCATGAAAGGCTAGTAGCTACTTTGAGATTCTTACTTTGCGACATTTTCCATTGTAAACTGATAGTTTTATAAGAGAAGAATTATGCACTTTAGTAAAATTTAATAATAGTGCCTAGAAAATCAAAAAAATTATTAATTCCTGTTTTACAATAAAATATTTAGAAATTTTGTACAAATATAAATAAAAAAAATATTGTTGAAAACTGAGGAATGATGAGGCACACCTGATAACTGCCATACACTCATCAGGTACACCTGATAACTGCCATACACTCATCAGGTACACCTGATAACTGCCATACACTCATCAGGTACACCTGATAACTGCCATACACTCATCAGGTACACCTGATAACTGCCATACACTCATCAGGTACACCTGATAACTGCCATACACTCATCAGGTACACCTGATAACTGCCATACACTCATCAGGTACACCTGATAACTGCCATACACTCATCAGGTACACCTGATAACTGCCATACACTCATCAGGTACACCTGATAACTGCCATACACTCATCAGGTACACCTGATAACTGCCATACACTCATCAGGTACACCTGATAACTGCCATACACTCATCAGGTACACCTGATAACTGCCATACACTCATCAGGTACACCTGATAACTGCCATACACTCATCAGGTACACCTGATAACTGCCATACACTCATCAGGTACACCTGATAACTGCCATACACTCATCAGGTACACCTGATAACTGCCATACACTCATCAGGTACACCTGATAACTGCCATACACTCATCAGGTACACCTGATAACTGCCATACACTCATCAGGTACACCTGATAACTGCCATACACTCATCAGGTACACCTGATAACTGCCATACACTCATCAGGTACACCTGATAACTGCCATACACTCATCAGGTACACCTGATAACTGCCATACACTCATCAGGTACACCTGATAACTGCCATACACTCATCAGGTACACCTGATAACTGCCATACACTCATCAGGTACACCTGATAACTGCCATACACTCATCAGGTACACCTGATAACTGCCATACACTCATCAGGTACACCTGATAACTGCCATACACTCATCAGGTACACCTGATAACTGCCATACACTCATCAGGTACACCTGATAACTGCCATACACTCATCAGGTACACCTGATAACTGCCATACACTCATCAGGTACACCTGATAACTGCCATACACTCATCAGGTACACCTGATAACTGCCATACACTCATCAGGTACACCTGATAACTGCCATACACTCATCAGGTACACCTGATAACTGCCATACACTCATCAGGTACACCTGATAACTGCCATACACTCATCAGGTACACCTGATAACTGCCATACACTCATCAGGTACACCTGATAACTGCCATACACTCATCAGGTACACCTGATAACTGCCATACACTCATCAGGTACACCTGATAACTGCCATACACTCATCAGGTACACCTGATAACTGCCATACACTCATCAGGTACACCTGATAACTGCCATACACTCATCAGGTACACCTGATAACTGCCATACACTCATCAGGTACACCTGATAACTGCCATACACTCATCAGGTACACCTGATAACTGCCATACACTCATCAGGTACACCTGATAACTGCCATACACTCATCAGGTACACCTGATAACTGCCATACACTCATCAGGTACACCTGATAACTGCCATACACTCATCAGGTACACCTGATAACTGCCATACACTCATCAGGTACACCTGATAACTGCCATACACTCATCAGGTACACCTGATAACTGCCATACACTCATCAGGTACACCTGATAACTGCCATACACTCATCAGGTACACCTGATAACTGCCATACACTCATCAGGTACACCTGATAACTGCCATACACTCATCAGGTACACCTGATAACTGCCATACACTCATCAGGTACACCTGATAACTGCCATACACTCATCAGGTACACCTGATAACTGCCATACACTCATCAGGTACACCTGATAACTGCCATACACTCATCAGGTACACCTGATAACTGCCATACACTCATCAGGTACACCTGATAACTGCCATACACTCATCAGGTACACCTGATAACTGCCATACACTCATCAGGTACACCTGATAACTGCCATACACTCATCAGGTACACCTGATAACTGCCATACACTCATCAGGTACACCTGATAACTGCCATACACTCATCAGGTACACCTGATAACTGCCATACACTCATCAGGTACACCTGATAACTGCCATACACTCATCAGGTACACCTGATAACTGCCATACACTCATCAGGTACACCTGATAACTGCCATACACTCATCAGGTACACCTGATAACTGCCATACACTCATCAGGTACACCTGATAACTGCCATACACTCATCAGGTACACCTGATAACTGCCATACACTCATCAGGTACACCTGATAACTGCCATACACTCATCAGGTACACCTGATAACTGCCATACACTCATCAGGTACACCTGATAACTGCCATACACTCATCAGGTACACCTGATAACTGCCATACACTCATCAGGTACACCTGATAACTGCCATACACTCATCAGGTACACCTGATAACTGCCATACACTCATCAGGTACACCTGATAACTGCCATACACTCATCAGGTACACCTGATAACTGCCATACACTCATCAGGTACACCTGATAACTGCCATACACTCATCAGGTACACCTGATAACTGCCATACACTCATCAGGTACACCTGATAACTGCCATACACTCATCAGGTACACCTGATAACTGCCATACACTCATCAGGTACACCTGATAACTGCCATACACTCATCAGGTACACCTGATAACTGCCATACACTCATCAGGTACACCTGATAACTGCCATACACTCATCAGGTACACCTGATAACTGCCATACACTCATCAGGTACACCTGATAACTGCCATACACTCATCAGGTACACCTGATAACTGCCATACACTCATCAGGTACACCTGATAACTGCCATACACTCATCAGGTACACCTGATAACTGCCATACACTCATCAGGTACACCTGATAACTGCCATACACTCATCAGGTACACCTGATAACTGCCATACACTCATCAGGTACACCTGATAACTGCCATACACTCATCAGGTACACCTGATAACTGCCATACACTCATCAGGTACACCTGATAACTGCCATACACTCATCAGGTACACCTGATAACTGCCATACACTCATCAGGTACACCTGATAACTGCCATACACTCATCAGGTACACCTGATAACTGCCATACACTCATCAGGTACACCTGATAACTGCCATACACTCATCAGGTACACCTGATAACTGCCATACACTCATCAGGTACACCTGATAACTGCCATACACTCATCAGGTACACCTGATAACTGCCATACACTCATCAGGTACACCTGATAACTGCCATACACTCATCAGGTACACCTGATAACTGCCATACACTCATCAGGTACACCTGATAACTGCCATACACTCATCAGGTACACCTGATAACTGCCATACACTCATCAGGTACACCTGATAACTGCCATACACTCATCAGGTACACCTGATAACTGCCATACACTCATCAGGTACACCTGATAACTGCCATACACTCATCAGGTACACCTGATAACTGCCATACACTCATCAGGTACACCTGATAACTGCCATACACTCATCAGGTACACCTGATAACTGCCATACACTCATCAGGTACACCTGATAACTGCCATACACTCATCAGGTACACCTGATAACTGCCATACACTCATCAGGTACACCTGATAACTGCCATACACTCATCAGGTACACCTGATAACTGCCATACACTCATCAGGTACACCTGATAACTGCCATACACTCATCAGGTACACCTGATAACTGCCATACACTCATCAGGTACACCTGATAACTGCCATACACTCATCAGGTACACCTGATAACTGCCATACACTCATCAGGTACACCTGATAACTGCCATACACTCATCAGGTACACCTGATAACTGCCATACACTCATCAGGTACACCTGATAACTGCCATACACTCATCAGGTACACCTGATAACTGCCATACACTCATCAGGTACACCTGATAACTGCCATACACTCATCAGGTACACCTGATAACTGCCATACACTCATCAGGTACACCTGATAACTGCCATACACTCATCAGGTACACCTGATAACTGCCATACACTCATCAGGTACACCTGATAACTGCCATACACTCATCAGGTACACCTGATAACTGCCATACACTCATCAGGTACACCTGATAACTGCCATACACTCATCAGGTACACCTGATAACTGCCATACACTCATCAGGTACACCTGATAACTGCCATACACTCATCAGGTACACCTGATAACTGCCATACACTCATCAGGTACACCTGATAACTGCCATACACTCATCAGGTACACCTGATAACTNAAATAAATAAAAATAATAATAATAACAATATTAAGAATAATAAAAATTATAATAAATAAAAATTTAGATTTAACCTAAAAGCTCTTCTAATAAAAATTTTGTTAAAGGCCCCCATACACGATCAAACTTACTTGACAAACTTAGCTTGACATGTAAGTTGGACCGTGTGTGGGTGAAGTTTGTGAGTTGGATGGCTTTATATGGTGTACACTGGGCATCAAACTTATTTGACAAACTTACTTGTTAATCAAACTTGCTTGTCAAACTTGTTTGACCGTGTATGGGGGCCTTAACGCCTAAATCGAAACCTTTGTGTATATGTCCTGTGTTTGGGCCCGGAAGTTACGCCAGTGTTTCAAATTTCAGCATTTTAGCTTAAA
>JHBY02112362.1:0-11897 GCA_001010745.2 Gerris buenoi
TTATTGGAAAGTTATTACTATAACTAGTATGAACTATATAACACTTGGATATTATATTAATAACAGAGGACTATATTTCTACACAACGTCTTTATATGAAGTGACACAGAGTGACACTTTAAAAGTAAACAGTGATCATAATCCAGGTGACCAACCGCCACCATAGTGATTTCCAGCACTCCCCCTCACGAGCGTGGCGGTTGGGTGATACCAAGTCTTTCCCTGATGCTAGCATGTTTGGCACCGTTGTGAGACTTGGTGAGGATGTCAGCCTCCATCTCTTCAGTTGGCTTGTATTCCAGTTTTACTTCATTTCTGGAAACAGCTTCCCGAATAAAATGTTCTTTAACGCCGATATGTTTTGACTTCGAGCTGATGACTGGATTAATGGCGAGATTCTGCGCAGCCTGGTTGTCATTGTAGATCGTAACTGTTGTCAGTTGAAGTCCCATATCTCGAGCGAGTTGTTTTTGGTGTATGGCCTCTTTGGTGGCTTCAGTTATGGCCATATATTCCGCTTCCGCAGTTGACAGTGCCACAGTTCGCTGTTTTCTTGACTCCCAACTAATGGGTCCTCCAGCGTAGATAAAAACGTAGCCTGTGTAGGATCTGCGGTCGATTTTGCATGAAGCCCAGTCAGCGTCCGCCAGTCCGACAAGTGGTTGTCCTGTCTTTCTGTAAGTTAAACATAAGTCCTTCGTCCCTTTGAGGTATCTAAGTACTCGTTTTGCTGCTGTCCAATGTTCATTGTCATGGCAAGAGTTGAATTGGCTTAGATAGCTCACTGCAAATGAAATGTCAGGTCGGGTCGAAACAGAAAGATACATTAATTTTCCAATCAAATTTTGATACGGTAAGTTTTCAGTCGGTCGTTCTGGCTTTGTCAAATTTAGTTTTGCTTCCATTGGTGTTGACGCTTTCTTACAATTTTCCATGTTAAATTGTCTTAGAATTTCATTTATGTATTTATTTTGGTTCATCGTTATGCAATCAGATTTCTGTTCAAACTCTATCCCCAGGCAGAAAGTGAGTTTTCCCAGATCACGCATGTCGAAAAGATTTTTGAGAGTTTGCTTCGTCTTCTCCATTTCAGCGCTGTTTGTTGTCGCAATGATGAGGTCGTCGACGTATACCGCTATCAGTGTCTTGGCCCCCCCCCTGACGAACAGACGTACATGCAGGGGTCTGATGCTTCAAAGCCGATTTCTTTAAGTTTTTCGTCAAGCTTTTTGTACCACTGACGCCCAGCTTGTTTTAGTCCATACAGTACCTTTTTAATCAAGCATGTTTTTTTATTCTCCCCCTTTCTAAGGTTTTCAAGCATTTCCTTAGCTTTGGGGAATAAAGTGGGGTCTTGACTGTCGGATTCGTCAACAACGATTTCTTGAACGAATTTGTCAAGGTAGGCTGGTTTTTTCAAGTAAATTTCNTGACCAACTGCCACCATAGTGATTTCCAACACTCCCCCTCACGAGCGTGGTGGTTGGGTGATACCAAGTCTTTCCCTGATGCTAGCATGTTTGGCACCGTTGTGAGACTTGGTGAGGATGTCAGCCTCCATCTCTTCAGTTGGCTTGTATTCCAGTTTCACTTTATTTCTGGAAACAGCTTCTCGAATAAAGTGTTCTTTAACGCCGATATGTTTTGACTTCGAACTGATGACCGGATTGACAGCGAGATTCTGTGCAGCCTGGTTTTCATTGTAGATGGTGACTGTTGTCAGTTGAAGTCACATATCTCGAGTGAGTTGTTTTTGGTGTATGGCCTCTTTGGTGGCTTCGGTTATGGCCATATATTCCGCTTCCGCTGTTGACAGCGCCACAGTTCGCTGTTTTCTTGACTCCCAACTAATGGGTCCTCCAGCGTAGATAAAAACGTAGCCTGTGTAGGATCTGCGGTCGATTTTGCATGAAGCCCAGTCAGCGTCCGCCAGTCCGACAAGTGGTTGTCCTGTCTTTCTGTAAGTTAAATATAAGTCCTTCGTCCCTTTGAGGTATCTAAGTACTCGTTTTGCTGCTGTCCAATGTTCATTGTCGTGGCAAGAGTTGAATTGGCTTAGATAGCTCACTGCAAATGAAATGTCAGGTCGGGTCGAAACAGAAAGATACATTAATTTTCCAATTAAATTTTGATACGGTAAGTTTTCAGTCGGTCGTTCTGGCTTTGTCAAATTTAGTTTTGCTTCCATTGGTGTTGACGCTTTCTTACAATTTTCCATGTTAAATTGTTTTAGAATTTCATTTATGTATTTATTTTGGTTCATCATTATGCAATCAGATTTCTGTTCAAACTCTATCCCCAGGCAGAAAGTGAGTTTTCCCAGATCACGCATGTCGAAAAGATTTTTGAGAGTTTGCTTCGTCTTCTCCATTTCAGCGCTGTTTGTTGTCGCAATGATGAGGTCGTCGACGTATACCGCTATCAGCGTCTTCGCCCCCCCTGACGAACAGACGTACATGCAGGGGTCTGCTGATGATGCTTTAAAGCCGATTTCTTTAAGTTTTTCGTCAAGTTTTTTTGTACCACTGACGCCCAGCTTGTTTTAATCCATACAGTGCCTTTTTAATTAAGCATGTTTTTGGTTTCTCCCCCTTTCTAAGGTTTTCAAGCATTTCCTTAGCTTTGTGGAATAAAGTAGGGTCTTGACTGTCAGATTCGTCAACAACGATTTCCTGAACGAATTTGTCAAGGTAGGCTGGTTTTTTCAAGTAAATTTCGGCGTCAATGTCTCCGTTTAAGTAGGTGGTGGTTACGTCTAGTTGATGAACTTCCATGTTTTCCTCTACGGCCATGGGGAGTAAAAGTCTGATTGTGCTAAGTTTTGCCACCGGTGCGAGTGTTTCAGTAAAGTCGACGTCTTTCTGTTGTGAGTATCCGCAAGCTACGAGACGAGCTTTTTTCCTTTCTTGGGTTCCATCAGAGGTGTATTTATTTTTAAGTATTATGGGGTGGCTGACTTCGTTGACGCTTGGTTTCTTCTCTACTATTTTCCAAGTACCGTTTTTAATGTGGGATCGTATTTCTGATTTGATTGCGTCATGCCATTCATCAGGGTTTTTCTCGTCTGATAAGTCAGTTTCTCCGATGCAGCTCATGTCATAGTCTTTGGTCCAAATTGGTGGTCTTTTGTCTCGCTGTGGTCTTGTATTTTNATCAGGGTTTTTCTCGTCTGATAAGTCAGTTTCTCCGATGCAGCTCATGTCATAGTCTTTGGTCCAAATTGGTGGTCTTTTGTCTCGCTGTGGTCTGGTATTTTGCGGTATGATAAGTTCATCTAGTTCTTCAGGATCGTCTGTGTCGCAGTCAGTGTTATCTTCAGGTTCGTGATGATTCTGATTACTTACAGGGGATTCAATTGTAACTGGCACTGTTTAATATTTGTCATTTTCATTGTTTGTTGAATCTATTTGAAAAAGTATATCTATGAGGTTTCCGGAAACGTATTGATGATCAATTTTATTTAAAACTTTTACGTCTCTGCTGATTATTGTATTTCTTAACTTAGGAATCCAAATTCGGTATGCTTTTGAATTTTCTGAATAACCAACAAATATCCCTGTTTCCGTTTTTGCAGCAAATTTTGATTTTTTCGGCCCCTTTTTTAGTACAAATGTTTTAGCTCCAAATATTTGAAAATGTCGTGCTGACGGTTTTCTTCCAGTCCACCTTTCGAATGGTGTGTCACCGTTCAGGCTTCTTGATGGCGATCTATTTATAAGATAATTAGTATGAATTGCTTCAGCCCAAAACATCGCTGGAAGCTTCCCTTCGAGTAATAAGCATCTTGCCTTTTCAATGAGGGTTCTATTTTTTCGTTCTGCCAAGCCATTTTGTTGTGGAGTGTACGGAGCGGATANCGGGCGGCAAAAGTTCTAGGTACGCCACTGCCTCCAGCGTAGATAAAAACGTAGCCTGTGTAGGATCTGCGGTCGATTTTACATGAAGCCCAGTCAGCGTCCGCCAGTCCGACAAGTGGTTGTCCTGTCTTTCTGTAAGTAAAATATAAGTCCTTCGTCCCTTTGAGGTATCTAAGTACTCGTTTTGCTGCTCTCCAATGTTCATTGTCGAGGCAAGAGTTGAATTGGCTTAGATAGCTCACTGCAAATGAAATGTCAGGTCGGGTCGAAACAGAAAGATACATTAATTTTCCAATCAAATTTTGATACGGTAAGTTTTCAGTCGGTCGTTCTGGCTTTGTCAAATTTAGTTTTGCTTCCATTGGTGTTGACGCTTTCTTACAATTTTCCATGTTAAATTGTCTTAGAATTTCATTTATGTATTTATTTTGGTTCATCGTTATGCAATCAGATTTCTGTTCAAACTCTATCCCCAGGCAGAAAGTGAGTTTTCCCAGATCACGCATGTCGAAAAGATTTTTGAGAGTTTGCTTCGTCTTCTCCATTTCTGCGCCGTTTGTTGTCGCAATGATGAGGTCGTCGACGTATACCGCTATCAGTGTCTTGGCCCCCCCTGACGAACAGACGTACATGCAGGGGTCTGCTGATGATGCTTTAAAGCCGATTTCTTTAAGTTTTTCGTCAAGTTTTTTGTACCACTGACGCCCAGCTTGTTTTAGTCCATAAAGTGCCTTTTTAATTAAGCATGTTTTTGGTTTCTCCCCCTTTCTAAGGTTTTCGAGCATTTCCTTAGCTTTTTGGAATAGAGTAGGGTCTTGACTGTCAGATTCTTCAACAACGATTTCCTGAACGAATTTGTCAAGGTAGGCTGGTTTTTTCATATGAATTTCTGCGTCAATGTCTCCGTTTAGGTAGGCGGTGGTTACGTCTAGTTGGTGAACTGTCATGTTTTCCTCTATGGCCATCGCGAGTAAAAGTCTAATTGTGCTAAGTTTTGCCACCGGTGCGAATGTTTCAGTAAAGTCGACGTCTTTCTGTTGTGAATATCCGCAAGCTACGAGACGAGCTTTTTTCCTTTCTAGGGTTCCATCAGAGTTGTATTTATTTTTAAGTATCATGCGGTGGTTGACTTCGTTGACGCTTGGTTTCTTCTCTACTATTTTCCAAGTTCCGTTTTTAATGTGTGATCGTATTTCTGATTTGATTGCGTCATGCCATTCATCAGGGTTTTTCTCGTCTGATAAGTCAGTTTCTCCGATGCAGCTCATGTCATAGTCTTTGGTCCAAATTGGTGGTCTTTTGTCTCGCTGTGGTCTTGTATTTTGTGGAATAATTTGTTCATCTAGTTCTTCCGGATCGTCTTGGTCGTGGTCAACGTCTTCTTCAGGTTCGTAATTGTTCTGGTTATTTACAGGGGATTCAATCGTAACTGGCACTGTTACATAATTGTCTTTTTCATAGTTTGTTGAATCTATTTTGAAGAGTATATCTTGGTGAGTTCCGGATATGTATTGATGATCAATTTTATTTAAAACTTTTACGTCTCTGCTGATTATTGTATTTCTTAGCTTAGGAATCCAAATTCGGTATGCTTTTGAATTTTCTGAATAACCGACAAATATCCCTGTTTCTGTTTTTGCAGCAAATTTTGATTTCTTCGGCCCTTTTTTAAGTACAAAAGTTTTAGCTCCAAATATTTGAAAATGTCGTGCTGAAGGTTTTCTTCCAGTCCACCTTTCGAATGGTGTGTCACCGTTCAGGCTTCTTGATGGCGATCTATTTATAAGGTAATTGGCAGTATGAATTGCTTCAGCCCAAAACATCGCTGGAAGCTTCCCTTCGAGTAATAAGCATCTTGCCTTTTCAATGAGGGTTCTATTTTTTCGTTCTGCCAAGCCATTTTGTTGTGGAGTGTACGGAGCAGATAATCTTCTGGTTATGCCACATTTTTTGAGGTGTTAATCAAACTCGTAGTTGCAGTATTCACCTTTTCCGTTATCGGTTTGAAGATGTTTTATCCGTTTACCGGTTGAGTTCTCAACTTCATGTTGACATTCTTTAAATTTTGTTAAAACTTCATTTTTTGTTTTAGGGAATATACTCTGGTGTAACGAGAGAATTCGTCGATGAAAGTTACAAAGTATCTCGATCCAGCAGGGGATTTAGTCTGGAATGGGCCGCAGACATCTGTACAGACCGTGTGTAAAACTTCCGTTGCGTCAGATTTCTCTCTTTTAGGTTAGGGAATGGTAATCTGGAAAATTTTCCTTGGATACAGACTTCGCAGTCTTCAAGATTTTCAGTAGTATTGAAGTCAAGTCCGTTTAATTTTTCTTTCCTTTTTGCGAGTTTCATGTCAGCTTCATTAAGATGACCGAGTTTTTTGTGCCATATATCAATGTTGTTTCTTGATGTAAAACAAGATCCGTGATTGTTTTTAGAAAATTGATGTTTGATGTTGGTTTCTTCAACATAGTAAAGACCATTTTCAGATTTCCGTGCTCTAAGAATTACCTGACCATTTCTCTCTTTAGCTACGGCGACGTTTTTAGTGAATGTAACTATGAGTCCTTTTTCGGTCATTTTCCCGACAGATATAAGATTAGTCGTTAAATTTGGTACTAGTAGAGTATTCAGAAGGGTTGTTGTTCCGTTGCTGTCTCTCGGGTCTATAGCTTCGAATTTAACATGTCCTGATCCTTTAATTTGTGCCGAACTGTCTTTGGATGCTAGTTTTAATTGTCCAGATATTTTTTCATTTAATTGTTCAAATCTAGTTTTATCGGAACACATGTGCGATGTGCTACCGCTATCTAAACACCAAACATTTTTATTTTTGTTTATTTGTTTGTTCGAAGATAAACATTCTTCAATGTTATATGTATATGTTCCACTATTTTTCTTTTTATCTTGACAGTTTCGATCATTTTTATTTTTAAATTTTGGATTATTTTTCGATTTGACATGAGTATTTTCGTTTTGACAAGTGTCATAATCGCGATCTTGATTTTGACGTCTTTCAAATTTTTTGTTTTGTTTTTTGTTTTGATTTGACCAATTTTGACGTTGGTTCCGTTGACAGCATGCATTTTGACACATTGTATTTTTGTTTTTGTTAAAAAATGCACCTTCTGGATTTGACACATTGCCCTTGTTTCTGGCTTCGTGTTCTTCAATAATTTTTATTTTGAGATTTTCGGGGGACGGTAACTCGTCTCTTGATTCAATCGCGACTCTGAAATTGTCGTATGAATCTGGGAGAGAGTAAAGCATCATTATGCTGAGTAGATCTGTGTGGATTGCGATGTCCATCTCTGCTAACTTGTCGACGGTGTCTGTTAGGTCGTTGAGGTGATTCCTGACGTCGTCCGATTCACTCATTTTGTGCATTATTAAATGCTTTAGAAGTGTAGCCTTACGGGCAGGCCCTTTACTACGATATATTTTCAAAAGGGTGTCCCACACATCTTTCGACGTTTGACAGTGTTTTATCTGCTTAAGTTCCGACGGCGAAATAATAAGTATTAGCTCAGCCTTGGCGTTGAGATCCTTTTCTTCCCATGCCGATATTTCCTCTTCTTTTGAGGGTTTAGGAGCAGCTCCTGACACGTACTTCCACAGACTTTGCCCTGTTAGAATGGCTTGAGCTTGTAGCTTCCAAGTGTCATAATTATCGCGCTTGAGAGGTTCAATGCGGTAATTGTTGTTCATTTTTATAAAAGTTTTATTTTATTTGTTTTGACTTAATATAAATAAAAATACAACTTACGATTTTTTTACGTAAACTTCATAAGGCCGTTTTACCGGGGTTTTCGTGCCGTTTCTGGGCTCCCATAACCTATTGGAAAGTTATAACTATAACTAGTATGGACTATTCAACACTTGGATGTATATTAACAGAACTATATTATTTGTACAAAGTCTTGATCTGAAGTGTGAAGTGACACAGAGTGACACTTTATAAAAATAAACATGTTGACAATCAAGGTGACCAACTGCCACCATAGTGATTTCCAACACTCCCCCTCACGAGCGTGGTGGTTGGGTAATACCAAGTCTTTCCCTGATGCTAGCATGTTTGGCACCGTTGAGAGACTTGGTGAGGATGTCAGCCTCCATCTCTTCAGTCGGCTTGTACTCCAGTTTTACTTCATCTCTGGAAACAGCTTCCCGAATAAAATGTTCTTTAACGCCGATATGTTTTGACTTCGAACTGATGACTGGATTGATAGCGAGATTCTGCGCAGCCTGGTTGTCATTGTAGATAGTAACTGTTGTCAGTTGAAGTCCCATATCTCGAGCGAGTTGTTTTAGGTGTATGGCCTCTTTGGTGGCTTCAGTTATGGCCATATATTCCGCTTCCGCAGTTGACAGTGCCACAGTTCGCTGTTTTCTTGATTCCCAACTAATGGGTCCTCCAGCGTAGATAAAAACGTAGCCTGTGTAGGATCTGCGGTCGATTTTGCATGAAGCCCAGTCAGCGTCCGCCAGACCGACAAGTGGTTGTCCTGTCTTTCTGTAAGTTAAACACAAGTCCTTCGTCCCTTTGAGGTATCTAAGTACTCGTTTTGCTGCTGTCCAATGTTCATTGTCATGGCAAGAGTTGAATTGGCTTAGATAGCTCACTGCAAATGAAATGTCAGGTCGGGTCGAAACAGAAAGATACATTAATTTTCCAATCAAATTTTGGTACGGTAAGTTTTCAGTCGGTCGTTCTGGCTTTGTCAAATTTAGTTTTGCTTCCATTGGTGTTGACGCTTTCTTACAATTTTCCATGTTAAATTGTCTTAGAATTTCATTTATGTATTTATTTTGGTTCATCGTTATGCAATCAGATTTCTGTTCAAACTCTATCCCCAGGCAGAAAGTGAGTTTTCCCAGATCACGCATGTCGAAAAGATTTTTGAGAGTTTGCTTCGTCTTCTCCATTTCTGCGCCGTTTGTTGTCGCAATGATGAGGTCGTCGACGTATACCGCTATCAGTGTCTTGGCCCCCCCTGACGAACAGACGTACATGCAGGGGTCTGCTGATGATGCTTTAAAGCCGATTTCTTTAAGTTTTTCGTCAAGTTTTTTGTACCACTGACGCCCAGCTTGTTTTAGTCCATAAAGTGCCTTTTTAATTAAGCATGTTTTTGGTTTCTCCCCCTTTCTAAGGTTTTCGAGCATTTCCTTAGCTTTTTGGAATAGAGTAGGGTCTTGACTGTCAGATTCTTCAACAACGATTTCCTGAACGAATTTGTCAAGGTAGGCTGGTTTTTTCATATGAATTTCTGCGTCAATGTCTCCGTTTAGGTAGGCGGTGGTTACGTCTAGTTGGTGAACTGTCATGTTTTCCTCTATGGCCATCGCGAGTAAAAGTCTAATTGTGCTAAGTTTTGCCACCGGTGCGAATGTTTCAGTAAAGTCGACGTTTTTCTGTTGTGAATATCCGCAAGCTACGAGACGAGCTTTTTTCCTCTCTAGGGTTCCATCAGAGTTGTATTTATTTTTAAGTATCATGCGATGGTTGACTTCGTTTCCGCTTGGTTTCTTTTCTACTATTTTCCAAGTTCCATTTTTAATATGTGAGCGTATTTCCGATTTGATTGCGTCATGCCATTCGTCAGGGTTTTTCTCGTCTGATAAGTCAGTTTCTCCGATGCAGCTCATGTCATAGTCTTTGGTCCAAATTGGTGGTCTTTTGTCTCGCTGTGGTCTGTTATTTTGTGGTATGATAAGTTCATCTAGTTCTTCAGGATCGTCTTGGTCTTGGTCAACGTCATCTTCCGGTTCGTGATGATTCTGATAATTTACAGAAGATTCAATCGTAACTGGCACTGTTACATAATTGTATTTTTCATCGTTTGTTGAATTTATTTTTAAGAGTATATCTTTGTGATTTCCGGACATGTATTGATGATTAATTTTATTTAAAACTTTTACGTCTCTGCTGACTATTGTATTTTTCAGATTAGGCATCCAAATTCGGTATGCTTTTGAATTTTCTGAATAACCGACAAATATCCCTGTTTCCGTTTTTGCAGCAAATTTTGATTTTTTCGGCCCCTTTTTAAGTACAAAAGTTTTAGCTCCAAATATTTGAAAATGTCGTGCTGACGGTTTTCTTCCAGTCCACCTTTCGAATGGTGTGTCACCGTTCAGGCTTCTTGATGGCGATCTATTTATAAGGTAATTGGCAGTATGAATTGCTTCAGCCCAAAACATCGCTGGAAGCTTCCCTTCGAGTAATAAGCATCTTGCCTTTTCAATGAGGGTTCTGTTTTTTCGTTCTGCCAAGCCATTTTGTTGTGGAGTGTACGGAGCGGATAATCTTCTGGTAATTCCACATTTTTTGAGGTGTTGATCAAACTCGTAGTTGCAGTATTCACCTTTTCCGTTGTCGGTTTGAAGATTTTTTATCCGTTTACCAGTTGAATTTTCAACTTCACGTTGATATTCTTTAAATTTTGTTAAAACTTCATTTTTATGCTTTAGGGAGTATACTCTGGTGTAACGTGAGAATTCGTCGATGAAAGTTACAAAGTATCTCGATCCAGCAGGGGATTTAGTCTGGAATGGGCCGCAGACATCTGAGCAGACTGTGTGTAAAACATATGTTGCGTCAGATTTCTCTCTTTTAGGGAATGGTAGTCTGGAAAATTTTCCTTGGATACAGACTTCGCAGTCTTCAAGATTTTCAGTAGTATTGAAGTCAAGTCCGTTTAATTTTTCTTTCCTTTTTGCGAGTTTCATGTCAGCTTCATTAAGATGACCGAGTTTTTTGTGCCATATATCAATGTTGTTTCTTGATGTAAAACAAGATCCGTGATTGTTTTTAGAAAATTGATGTTTGATGTTGGTTTCTTCAACATAGTAAAGACCATTTTCAGATTTCCGTGCTCTAAGAATTACCTGACCATTTCTCTCTTTAGCTACGGCGACGTTTTTAGTGAATGTAACTATGAGTCCTTTTTCGGTCATTTTCCCGACAGATATAAGATTAGTCGTTAAAATTGGTACTAGTAGAGTATTCAGAAGGGTTGTTGTTCCGTTGCTGTCTCTCGGGTCTAAAGCTTCGATTTTAACATGTCCTGGTCCTTTAATTTGAGCCGAGCTGTCTTTGGATGCTAGTTTTAATTGTCCAGATATGTTTTCATTTAATTGTTCAAATCTGGTTATATCGGAACACATGTGCGATGTGCTATCGCTATCTAAACACCAAACATTTTTATTTTTGTTTATTTGTTTGTTCGAAGATGAACATTCTTCAATGTTATATGTATATGTTCCACTATTTTTCTTTTTATCTTGACAGTTTCGATCATTTTAATTTTTAAATTTTGGATTATTTTTCGATTTGACATGAGTATTTTCGTTTTGACAAGTGTCATAATCGCGATCTTGATTTTGACGTCTTTCAAATTTGATATATTTTGTTTTTTGTTTTGATTTGACCACTTTTGACGTTGGTTGCGTTGACGTTGACAGCAATCATTTTGACACATTGTATTTTTGTTTTTGTTAAAAAATGCACCTTCTGGATTTGACACATTGCTCTTATTTCTGCTTAGAATAATACTACATATAGAAGGAGCATAGAATCAAAACAACAAGCAATTACTGATAAGGGACTGAAGCCAACTTTCGCCGAGGGGTTGTGTCCATTAGACCAGGGGACCAACAAAACNTGACAGTCCGTGGCCTGACAGTCCACGGACTGTCGTCTCTCGTTCCATCCGATCCTCGCCTCAACCCTCCACACACCTACAGTTCACCTCCGACTGCAGTCCGTCATCTTAAGGAAAACTGACTTATTCACTTAACTGACTTATTATCCACTTCCTCCTTATCCTCCGATAAGGAGGAAGTGTGTGGCCAAGCTCCGTGGACTGTCAGATCATTATCTTCAGATAAACTGTAAGTGTGTAGGCCCCTTTAACAGAGGACTATATTTCTACACAACGTCTTAAGAGCCCGCGGGAGTGAGTTGTGTTGACACCTTCTCTCAAGAGATAGCGCTGCTTTTCACAAGTTTTTTTTCAACCCCTTGTTTATTTT
>JHBY02112363.1:0-11825 GCA_001010745.2 Gerris buenoi
TTTTAAGCGTCGGGTTTGGCGGGGAGGGGGGGGGGGGGAGGGTGAAGTTGGCAAATTAGTAGTTTTATCAGTTTTTCTTAAATATTTAGAAAACTATGCGGTTTAGCGCATAAAGTGTTGTATATAAAAAAAATCTACATTAAATTGCGAACAAAAATGATTCTATGGATACTCTTGCTAAAGTGAACGGTTCTAGAGTTACGGAGGGTGTAAAAGTAAAATGGTGCCCTAAGGACCCACACCCCAAATTATTGGTGGCCGGACTGCGCTGTGCTGAACACGAATCTAGAGTTTTCCAACAAAAATTTTACACGCAAATATCAGAAATCATCATAAAACCACTGTCTTCTTTAATTTTTTTATTGGATTTCGCCTTATAACTTGCAAAGCAAGCTATTTACGCAAAATGTAGAAGTAGTAAAATAAAGAAGAGAAAAATACCAACAAATTATCTCTTTACCATTTTTTTATAAGTCGAATGGTTTCTATGCAAAAGAGGGTTGAAATTACCGAGAAATCAACAATTTTTGAAAAATAGCTACAAAAGTAATAGAACCTGTGTCTTAGAGCTCGTTATTAGTACTTAAATACATAAAAATAGTTCAAAAATTCGCTATATATTATTTTAAGAATACATTTTGTTGCTATTTTTCAAAAATCATTGATATCCCGGTTATTTCAACCCTCTTTTGCATAGAAATAATTCCACTTTTAAAAAAAATGGTAAAGGGACAATTTGTTGGCATTTTTCTCTTCTTTATTTTACTACTTCCACTTTTTGCGTAAATAGCTTGCTTTGCTAGTTACAAGGCGAAATCCAATAAAAAAATTAAAGAAGATAGTGGTTTTATGATGATTTCTGATATTTGCGTGTAAAATTTTTGTTGGACAACTCTAGATTCGTGTTCAGCACACCGAAAAACATAAAATTAACTGCCAGCGCAGTTCGGCCACCAAAAATTTGGGGTGTGGGTCCTTAGGGTACCATTCTACTTTTACACCCTCTATGTCCTTTTTGGCCTATTTTTATTTAGGATTTTATTTTTATAATATACATTTAGGTATCTACTTCTTTATTTGAATTTTAGTCACTTTGGTCTTAATTTTTGTATACAACCCGGGCTGCGCCGGGTACTTCAGCTAGTTATCAATATATTTTCAATATTACCACGAGATGAGGGGATTGAAGAAGTACAAGTATTCCATTGATTATTATACATATTTAAATAAAACCTGGATTCATATAGCTCTCCGTAAAATGATAACAAAACAAATATTACTTAAGTGTTCCAGACGGGGGTCATTAAGTAATTTCAGTGGAAGTTATCATCATGAAATTTCAATGTTTCCTCAGGCATTAAGTCCAGTAGGTCTCAATATTCAATATTTCTCACTTGAGTTTCTTAAGGTTGTTGGTCCACTAAATTTCTACAGATAACGTAATTTCTCTACTGATTTTCTTCCGTTAACTTTATTATTTCTAAATAATAGCACGGACTCTCATATTGAAGTTGCTTTGAAATAATAATTAGTACGGTGCAATTAGACCCAAACCCCAACATCCAAAGTAAAAGTTTCCCTCCAACTCCAAATTGTTCTAGACAGTCCCCATATTGTTTGGTAAAAAGTTACACCATTTTAAGCGTCGGGTTNATTTGAGAAAAACTGATAAAAATTACTAATTTGCCAACTCCCCCCCCCCCCTCCCCACCAAACCCGACGTTTAAAATGGTGTAACTTTTTACCAAACAATATGGGGACTGTCTAGAACAATTTGGAGTTGGAGGGAAACTTTTACTTTGGATGTTAGGGTTAGGCACCGTACTAAATAAGCAACCTGTAATTTGAGCTCAGATTTCAGTCTTAATAAGTTATATTCATTAAACAATACATTAAATAAAATAGTTTGGTGAACAGTAGACCTTGCATCCAAAAAGAAAATCGGTCCGAGAAATTTCAGTCAAACTTTCTCATTTACGAGTTAATAAGTGAAACTTAGACGCGACAGGTTTAAAACAGGAAGGTATGTGCTACAATAATTGGTATTTTGTTTTTCTTTTTATTTTTTTTTTAATAATATTAAATATAGGTTTGAGTACGAAGATATTATCGGATATGGAAAGATTTTATTAAATCCGGTTTGCCTGATTGACATGCGTCTCTATATAACAGGGACGATCGTGATAAATTTTCTATAGGTTAGATAAAACACTCAATTGCCGATAATTCTCTATATTAAGTTTGTCTCCCTTTTCATTGTTTTTAAAGCTTTTATCCTTAAATTGAATTTTTATTTACTTATTGTTTTATAAGATTATATTTCAAAACATTTGCTGTGCTTTTAAAAATAAATAAAACACATACATAGCCTAATTTATGCATAGCCTAATTTATTTATTACATAGCAATTTATTTATAATATGTTTATCTATAAAGGATACAGATAAGCCGAAATTAATTTCTAATTAAGCTTGTTCAAATTATTATTTAAAATTATAATTATATAACATTTTTCTTTATTTAAATTGACAATTGCGATAATTAAAATTGAAAATACAAAAAGTAAATTATTTTAATAGCAAAAAAAAGAAAAAAAAGAAAAATCACCGATAAATATGTCAAAGATTTTTTTTTTTTTTTTTTTTTTTTTTTTTTTTTTTTAAATGCGATTAATATCATGTATTTCTTTTTTTTAAATAAATAACATGCTTTCATAGATTTTTTAATTCAATCAGTTCAATCGCAATTTTGACAAATTATTTTTTTTAATTTACTAATGACTGATTATTGTTTTGTACAATACATAATCTTTATATAAATACATAATCTGTAAAAGATTCTGCTTTCTATATATCCGGGAATTGGGTCAAATTAGGTTACACGATTAAGAGAGAGAGAGAGAGAGAGAGAGAGAGAGAGAGAGAGAGAGAAAACAAGTGAAGATAAATAAAAGCGTGTAAAAAGATAAATATTTTTATCTACGATTGTTACGTAATATAAACATTGTATCTCATTTTAGATTCGTAGAAAGTGATTCTTTACACACCTGTATTAATTGCGCATGCTTGTCTCATAGTTTTGAAGAATTCCTCTTTTTTCCACTCTAGTGACGAAAAGAAGAAGAATTCCTCTTTTTTCCACTCTAGTGACGAAAAGAAGAAGAATTCCTCTTTTTTCCACTCTAGTGACGAAAAGAAGAAGAGTTTTTTACATTTAACATAACTAATTTGATGTTTATTTAATAAAAGTAACCGCTTGTATCGAGTTTTTTGTGAACAGAAATGAGTGATTTAAGTGATTATGACGAATATGAGGAGAATAATACGCCTTCCGAAATAATTAATTCGGCACAAAATACAACTAACGAATTGATGTCATCTTTATCAAAAGAGAAATACGAGCTTACATACAGGAAGTTATTTTTTTCTGTATTTATTATTAAAATCTAACAATCGTAGATAAAGTACGGTACCCAACTTGAGCGAAAACGGCATTTTGCATGCGAGTCTGGAGTTTACACCCGAGCGATCAATCTATAAATATAGGTGTAATAATAAATTAGCTTAAAATAGAATAAAAAATTTACTTTTATATAATTAACAATAATTTTAAATTAAGCTTTAATTGATAAGTTTTTTTTGATGACCTGGTGTTATCAGAAAACATAGTTTCAAACGACAAGGTTAACTTTAATTATACTCATTTGCTGCATGGTATAATGTTAAATTTTTATATATAATTAGGTTTTTGTGTAATTACAAGTTTGGTATCGTATTAAAAAAAGTGTACGTGAAAATAAATTTAATATGAAGTAATTATCAACTGACAATAACACGCCTTTAGGGTTAATGTCACTATTATTTTACTACATTTTTTTTAACATCCTAATTATGCTAACATATTTTATTGGAAGTATTTTTTTTTTGTTTTTTTTTTGTTTTTACTAATTACGCTACATTTAACAAATCCCTCTTTGATATCGTCAAATCTATCTTTGTCGTTATAAAATAAAGATCTTTGTTTAACTGAACTACTGAATCTGAGACTAGAGACTACTCAGTAGTTTATTCTTCTGAGGATTTAGTGATAATGCTTATTCAAGTTCATCAGAAGAAGATTATCAAAGAATTTGATAGTCAAAGACTTACACTGTCTCGACGACACGAGCATACTGTCAGAGAAATCTAACGGCAGTAAATGAATTATCATGCATGTTTCTTGATGATAATTGGCATATTTTTTGTTATACCACGTGAAATTAGATCTAGGAGGCAACAAATGTAAAAGCTTGTTTCATATTGTATATCTAGCATTCATGGGCTCATGCTAGGAATGAGTGGCGAGGTTTCTTATTTTCATGTAGGCCAAGCGATAAATGGAAACGCCTTAATAGTTTCATTTCTAAATCTCTAGTAAATTCAACATCATTTACTTGTGCTTTTAATTACTCCCTGTTTAACCCCACCGAAAAAAAAAAAAAAAAAAAAAAAAAAAAAATGTTACATTTGCTTAAAAAAAATAAAGGCTTATTATTATTATTATTATTAACCCGACCGGGTGCAATGAGTAACTTTTCTTCCTGAAAACTAGGGAGGAAAGGTCACTCATTCTCCCTGTTGGAGATAAACGTAATTTTACATAATTAAGTGCTAATAATGGAATAATTAAGTGCTTCACAGGATTATAATTGACATATTATTGTGTACTAAATAAGGCTGAACATTATTTTTTATATAATTACATGTTTTAATATCAATTTAATTAGCAATTATCGTAACATAAAAAAGGCACACCTTCACGTATTTTATGTCTCAAACGTCTATGTATACAAAGTAATTTTCAAATCCAAATAGAATAAATTTATTACCATATATTGTGATAAGTACTAGTTATCACTTGAAACTGAATACAGTTGACATTTCGTATATAGCCTACCAGTTTGCAATTTATATCATTACATTCTATGCTTCACTTAAGTACACATTTAAAACATGCAGTCTAAGGTAAATATATTACTATTAGAATTTATAATATGTATTCACAACAAAATGTATTACAAAAACATGTATTATTGTTTATTAATAATTGTTATTATTATTTCATTGGCTTTAATTTCTTTCTGTTTTCCTAGTTTGCAATCGTTGCTTTGGTAATTGTGGGTATGATAGTTCTGACATCAGCCCAATGTCAACTCAAGCAGCCTATGGACGGTTACAAACCTGATTTAGTAAGTAAAAAATAGTTTAGTTAAAATATAAATTACTGAAAAGCTAAATTTTATATTTATCTACGTAATAGATTGAGAAAAATAGTTCAATGTTTAAGTTTTTGGTAGTATTCATACTACGGAAAATTTTAATGTTAATTTAAATCAAATTTTAATTATTATTAACACTGGGAGACAGACAGAGAAAAATAGACAAAGGCCATGACTTGAACCACGGGCTTCCTATATTTCTAGTATAGACGTTAGACGCTCTAACCAGCTTTGGCCGTAGTATGAATACTACCAAAAACTTAAAAAATGAATTTCTAATTAATTGTACAAGGTACAGGTACTAATTGAGTACTTTATAATTATAAGCGTTAATTCTTGGTCTAGTTTTAATGTCATAAATATTGACTAGCTAAACTTATGGAAATATTGAAAGCTTGGATTTGGGAGTAGTTATCGGGGTACGGCAGAGAAAAATCATTCTTCTGCGTAGCTTAGTTGGTTAGAGCGTCTATACTGGAAATATAGAACCCGTGGTTCAAGTCCCGGTGCTGGAGTCTATTTTCTCTATCGGTATCCCAGTTTTAATAATAATTATAATTTGATTTTTTTTTTTTTTAATTGTTTCTGTTAAAAGGTTAAAGGCAAGTTCTACTTGGTGCAAGTTCAGAAGGCGTTCTCATATCAGGACATGGAGGCTAAGTGTGGTACATCTGAGATTGATGATGCAAGTCAGCAAACATTCCCTTACACAATAACATTCCAAGACAAGTAATTAATCATACATATGCTTAATATGTATAAATTATATGCTAATTGATATGCATATGCCTTTAATTATAAAGTAGAGCTCTATTTATTATCATTTAAATGTTATAATTACAGTAGAGTCCTGCTAATCTGAACTAATTGGGCCCAAACCCAGTTCGGATTAGCGAAAATTCGGATTAGGCGGATTTTTGTAAATTAACGAAGGAAAAGCTACAATTTTCTGATTGGAAAAAAAATAGAAGTAAGATTGAGATATTTTGCGCTAACTCAAGTGAAAAGACCATTGAGAAACGTAGTAAGACGACTGTTTCATCTTACGATAAATTAGACGAAGCGCTTTTCCTATGGTTTTCTCAAGAAAGACTGAAAGGAATCCCTATCACTGGCCCTCTAATCCTAGAAAAAGCTCCTCAATTATACAACCTCATGGATGGTGACGCATCATTTAGTGCAAAAACCTGTTTGGATTAGGCGGATTTTCGGATTAGCGGGACTCTACTGTATTATGTATTTCACCCCATTAACATTTATTTATTTTTCTGCAGTAATGGAAGTCTTCAGAAAATTATGTTAAATGTAGAGAACGTCTCCCCTCCAGGCACTTACAATGTTAGCGCAGGTAAGCTATAAACCATTTTTCCAAACATAATAAATTAAGGAATAAAATACTTTGATATAAAAGATACGTTTTGTTTGCAGGTGATGGAACCACATTCCCAACGGTGGTGCTCGGTGCAATCCAGGACAAGGTTCATATATTTCATGCATGCAACCCTAAAAGTAATTATTTTTAAAAATATGTACTAATATTTACTACTTAATTGTATGTAAAAAAATTTGAAATTATGTTCTAAACTTCTGTCTCTACACTGAAAAGTCTAACTGGGTGATACTCCCTTATCACTTTGATAACCAAGTAGACTGTGTAAAGTAGCTGATCCCTCTGCTTAATCCTGATATTTTAATCTCGGATTTCGGAAGCGCTCTTACAATAAAATAAAACCATAATAGTAGCTCTCTTTAATAAGCGAACAATTCTATTTAACTAGAGGTTTTGCACTAATCACCTATGACAGTAAATTATTGTTGAGAGACTTCTTTATTTCTACAATTACGGACATTCTTAGCTCAAATTTTCTTAGTAGAATAGCAACTCAATATAGACCAGTTTAAACAGTGAATCGACCGATTAACTTTAAAGTATAAAGGGGACAACGACTCAAATATAGCTAACTATAAGTATTACTTAATTGATTTGGAAGTGAAAATATAATAGTCCAGGAGATAGCGTGCAAAAAAGTGTCTGACTAACATCAAGCTAGAATTTTGTATACAAGTCAATCTTTTAGCGCCTTTTAAGAATATGTGGTCGGCTAAGTTCGTCTGCGGGACATAGCTTGGCAATAGGCGATTGAAAAAAACAAAACGGTGGAGAGGGGCCATGTAACACCAATTATGGTGGACAGTATAATTTTCATGATCCTGAGTACAGAATGAGTTAGCAGACCAAAAATCAAGTCGATGTTATTTTCACACTTGATAGGTTAGTTATTCAAATATTAATAAAATTCAACGTAGTCACCTGTCAAGGGACAAACTAACATAAACTTGATTTTCGGTCTACTAACTAATTCTGTACTCAGAATCATGAAAATCATACTGTCCACCATAATTGGTGATACATGGCCGCTCTCCACCGGTTTGTTTTTTTCAAACGCCTATTGCCAAGCTATGTCCCGCAGACGAACTTAGCCGACCACATATTCTTAAAAGACGCTAAAAGATTGACTTGTATACAAAATTCTAGCTTGATGTTAGTCAGACACTTTTTTGCACGCTATCTCCTGGACTATAAGGTAAATTATAATAAATTATATGTAAATATAAATAAAGATAAAAGGTAAATTATTATAGCGTGGTTTTCTTAGGTAACCACAAACCAAAAGCGAGAGGGAATATCTAAACCCATCTTTAAAAAGAAGACACCTAACACGAATACCTTAAACACACCTTTAATATCTAAAATGAAATTAACAACATTATTAATTTTAATAACATTTTTTTTTTTCATTTTAGATAACAAGCCGGCTACCTGGGTTTATTACTACAAACGAGTCAATGGTGGAATGGAGATGGACAAAGATTCTCGGAATTATGCTATGCAAACACTACAAAAAAATAGCATTTCATTAGGAGACGTTAAAGACATCGACAACAAAAACTGCAAGAATTAATATCAGTTAACTAAAATTTCTATAATGTAAGAAAGCTATAAGGATTATAATAAAATAAAAGTTTATTATTTCATCTAAATTTAACGAATTAACGTTAAACAGTGGATAATTTATGTCACTGTTAAATAGAAAAATTAAAGTTCTTAAAAGTAATTTATTCTAACTTTTTTTTTTAGCTAACTTTAAATTGATTAAAAACTAAGGTACTTAAGGGGACAAAACTATCTAATATAAATTGATTCAATTTAAACACAATAAGAACTAAGCTGCTTTGAAATAAATATCCATCTAGTGAATTGAACTCTGAGTTGTAAAGTTTTAATTAATCTAGGGGCACGGCTGTTTTTTTGGTATATTTTTGTACTGCACATATTTATACTTTTTGCTGGCTTTTGCATTGATGGCATCGACTTGATTATTTACAAGGTCCTCCTGATACGGACATTGGAGGGGCAAGGCTTCTATATTTGCCTCATATTCTATAGGTACTCGTACACTAAAACTATGAAGAATAACACTGGTTAAGAGTATAGAGTATTATTATTATTATTATAATAAAAAATTGTACAAGAGTAAATTTACAACATTAAAAAAAAACAAATGACACAGTCCTAAAGTAAAAATGAAGGCCTTTTAAATGATGCAACACAATAAAACTTTTAAAATAATTCTCTCATGGCATAGCACTCAGGATGAAATTGCCTCACGTTCTTACCTTTGAATTGATCGAAAGAGCGGTGGTGTGAGATTTGAGCCATCCAACTAGCAATAAAATTGGTTAGTAATTGCAGAGCTTATGAAAGTTCAAAGTCTAAAAATATTAATCAATTCTAGCTCAATTTAAGGTAAAACCGATGGAGGTATGAAAAAGTCATAGACTCAAACTTGATTTTACAACTAACCATTAATTCACAAAAAACTAACATTGCGTCCACCATATCTTTGTGTGAATGTGTAAAAAATTTAACTTTCTAGAATTTTCCCGTCAGTACAAGGCAAGAGCTAGCTACAAGTGTGCCAATTTCAAGTTTCTTGCTATTCTGGAAGTGATTTACAATTTTAACGATGAATCAGCCTGTAAATATCTAAACTTTTAACCGCATTTAAACAACCTTAAATTATAAACATTCTCATACATTAACACTTTACAAACGTGTATAAGATAAATCTTTTCTAAGTTTGTATAATATTATGTGAAAGTATAAAAAAGAAACTTAAAATATCGAGGCAGTATTTTCCCTTTAAGTACTAAATGCCAGGAGAAGAGAGAAATTCAAGTGGGCACCAAATAGAAAAATGGCCCTCCTGGCTTATTCCATATCTCCTATTCAAATTTACCATTATGGAAATCAGACTTTCATTCTCTCTTTTCTTCATAGTCTTTGAGAGGAATCTGCATATTTTTACTTCTCCACGAGGATTTGGTTGAAAATTGATTGAATTTAGACTCACCGAAAAAAAAAAAAAATGGACTAGATATCTGCTACATTTATCAGAAAAAAGCATTGCCTGTCAATAAAGGATTCAAGGAAATTTCCTCCCACATTTTTATCTTTTTTTGGAACGAAGATCCTTATGGCACGTTCTGGAGCCCGGGAGTGAATAACCGTCAGAAAATCACTGTCATGAAATCACCTTCACACAAAATCCGTCACGAAATCTACTGATGTGAACTTGATGTGACTTGTTTTGTTTATTTTTGTTAAATGTCAAATTATATGTCACTTGGTTTTATAAATATCGAAAATAAATCGTAGTTACAGTCTATAAGATTAGAGTTGGCACAATTAAAAGGCGGGAAAATTTTGAGGGAAACGATTTTATTGGTCCCCCATGTTGAATGCAACGTCAGAAAAAAATGCTCTACTCTACCCCTGTTCCACAAAAAAAATATAGCATGGCAACACTGATTTTCCCTTTTTATAACCCCAAAACTACCTCCACGTTTGTTGTTTCCCGCCTTCGATTGTACCAACTCTAATCTTATAGACATAGACTGTAGTATAGTATATACGTCTTTAGCTGTGTGATTTTATAATTTATATATAATGAAAAATGTAAGGAACTTAGTTCCTAGCGGGGGGTTCCCGCGACACCAAATGTATTTTTTTTTAGGGTTTCGAGGTCGTCCTAGAAACCCTTATGCTTTTGGCAGTGTGTCCGTCCGTCCGTCCGTCGCAACTTGAATTATATCTCCCAACATACTGACGCTATTGACTTGAAATTTGGTATATAAGTTAAACTTTTTTGCCCTAAAACAGAAAACCTATTGCGAACTTTAACACTCCAAATTTCTGCGATCTGCGATCAATTGCGATCACCGCGCAATATTTTACATTTTATGTAATTTTCAAGTTGGGTATCATTTCAAAGGTATTGAAATGTAGATTACAAATATGTATCGCATTTTCAAAATGGCGGCCATTTTACCCCCCAAAAAATTCATACAAACCCAAAATTTACCCCCCCCTGCACTACCCCATTAGAATAGGTCCTAAAATAAGGCAAAAATACATAAATATAAATCTCTGTAGTCCAATAAAATTTCCAGGGGTTTATTAAAAAAAAAAAAAATTTAGAATTTTTAGGGGGCAAAAATCAAAGTTGGGTATCATTTGAACAGTATTAAAATTTGGTTCACAAAAATATATTTTGTTTTTAAATTGGCGGCCATTTTACCCCCCTAAAAATTAAAACAAAACTCAAAAAAAATGTCCCCCCCCGCTAGCCCAATAGGACAGGTCCTAAAAATAAGGCAAACACACAAAAATATTGTTGGATTTCCACCTGGCAATCTGACAATGACTTGATGTCATGAATTTTTTTTTTATTCATAGTCTTGTTTTGAATCTTGTTAAAAAATATTGTTTAAATGTTTCTCTCTTAATAATCCAAGTTATTATCAAATATAGAGAACTCAACCCTCTACTACTGCCTTTTACTCTGGTTGCTAACAGGTTATGGCCGCCCAGTTTGAACATTCAGAAAGAAGAAATCTTGAAATTCAAAATTAAAATTGAAGAAATTTTAGTTTTGACAGATTTATAAAAAAAAAAAAAAAAAAATTCTGAAAATTCTGAAAAAAGAAAATGAGTTCAAATCTATACCAAATCGAAAAACTTGGAAAAGAAAATTATGAAGGTTGGAAATTGCAAATGAAGATGATCTTGATACATTCAGATCTTTGGGAATATGTCGATGGATCCATCCCTAATCCAGGTATCCACGACGATTCTTTCCCTGTATGGTCCAAAAAAGACAAAGGCCCTAGCTACAATCATATTGGGTATCCATCCTACAGAGTTGATTCATGTTAGACGCTGTAAGCATACTACAGAAACATAGTCTACATTAGAAAAAAAGTATCAACCTAGGGGACCTAGTAGAAGGGTAAAGTTAATAAAAGATTTATTAAACCTTAAAAAAACATTTGACATTAAAATGCAAGATCATTTAAACAAATTTTTTAACCTTGTTGACAACCTAAATGAAATTGACGCAACTCCCCCAAATGATTTCCTTTCAGTTCTTTTAATATGTAGTCTACCGGAAGATTACGATAATTTTAGGTGTGCAATTGAATGTAGGGACGAACTCCCAAATTT
>JHBY02112481.1:0-11655 GCA_001010745.2 Gerris buenoi
TCAGAACTGTTGTTCGTGGCTGCAGCGTGTATGAGTGCCGTCTTTCCTTCGTTGTCTTGGATATCAATAAGTGCTTCTTGATTTAACAACCATTGCATAATTTCAATGTTCCTCTGTTTAACTGCATTGATCAGGAATATGTTTTCGTCTTGGCCTACAGCTCCTGAAAGTAAAAAAGTAAATGGTATGTTGTTAAAACAGAGCAAGTTTCATGTTTATTTATTACATTAAATAAACTTTATATGCTGATTTAAATTTCTTAAGATTATTTGTAAGAATATTTTAAAGGATATAAATAATGATGTTTGTTTTTATTTTTGAGTCTTGGTGGTAAAGTAGCCAAAATATTCTGATTATTATATAACTGTAGTAATCTAATGATGTGTTGATCTGGAAAAAAATATAAATAATATGGCCCTACCAGGACCAAGAGTTAGGTCCCTTTGCCCAGACTTAAATGTGAGCCCACTATGGTCTGTGAACACTTGTCATGGAAGTGTAAATACCACTTTGAAGTAGGTCCAAGTTAGAAAAAAATAGCATCTAGTTNATTCCCACCGTACGTCTGAAGAACACTTATTACTTCTGCATTTCCTTTTTCAGCAGCATAATAGGTAGGAGTCTTACCGTTAAGATCTCTAATATTTGTTATATTTTTATAACATAATGGGCAAGCTTTTAATTTAAATCCTAAAGCTCTCTTTAAGCGTATGTCTCTGTCATGAGATTTAAAGTAATTGTCTTCAACCATAGCATTTATGAGAAATTCCACCAATGCTACATTTTTACTTTGAGATGCATAATGTAAAGGTGTAGCTTCTTGTAAGTCACGTACATCATAAGATAAATTTCCATACAATTTTTGTACTTGCTTAAGTAAATTTAAATCTCCTAATTGTGCTGTAGCAAACACCAAAGACATACCATTTTTATCCTTTGCATTGGCATTAGCACCTTTGCTTACAAACATTTCAACTGCACCTCCATAACCTTTAATTGAAGCAACAATGAGTGGTGTAGTTCCATTGTGATTAGGTTTATCTAAGTCAATACTATTATTGATAAAGTATTCAATCATATTAGTTTTTCCTGAATTTGCAGCAGCATGTAATAAATTATTGTCGTATCTGTCAATTAGATTTATATTTGCACCTTTATCAATTAAATACATAGCTACTGAGAAGTGTCCACTTTCAACTGCAAGATATAAAGGGGTTCGCCCATCTGTGTTTAAAACATCTATATTTCTATTATTATCAACCAATAGTTCTATTAGTTTTTGATATCCTCTATAGGCCGCCCAGTGCAAATAAGTCCAAAGATTAAGGTCCTGGTAAGTAATGTTAGCACCATTCCCTATTAAAAATTCAGTTGCTTCTTTTTGACTAAAGAAGAAGGCTAGCATTAGTGGAGTATTCCCATTTGCTACAGTATCTAAATATTTACCTTTGTTTTTTAATATCCTGAGTATTGATATTTTTCCATGCATGGCTGCCAAATGTATTATAGTATGACCATTGTTATCTTGAATGTAAGGATCAAAACCATTATCCAACAAATATGACAGTGTCTCCTCATTATCTTGCAATACTGCTACATGAAGAGGAGTCCTTCCCAGATTATCTGTTGTATTTTTTTCTGAACCATCATTGTTGAGAAGCTTTAATACTTCTAAAGTGCCTGTCTGGGATGCAGAAAGAAATGCAGTAAATCCCTTACTATCTTTCATATTTTGATCAGCCCCAGCATCTAGTAGTAATTTCACTATATCAGAACTGTTGTTCGTGGCTGCAGCGTGTATGAGTGCCGTCTTTCCTTCGTTGTCTTGGATATCAATAAGTGCTTCTTGATTTAACAACCATTGTACAATTTGAATGTTCCTCTGTTTAACTGCATTGATCAGGAATATGTTTTCGTCTTGCCCTACAGCTCCTGAAAGTAAATAAAATAAATGGTATGTTGTTAAAACAGAGCAAGTTTCATGTTTAATTTATTATGTTAAATAAACTTTGTGTGCTGATTTAAATTTCTTAAGATTATTTTGGAGAATATTTTAGAAGAAATAAATAATGAGTTTTTAGTGTTTCGACAGATTCATTTTTATTTTTGAGTCTTGGTGGTAAAGTAGACTAAATATTCTAACTGATTATTTTACAAAACAAAGGAATGGTGAAGAATTTACATTTTGAAAAGATGACAAATAAATTATCAGAAGTTAAAATTATATTCTCTAATAAGGATGTATAAAACAAAATGTGCAATGCAATTTATATTTGCAAAGAAGCATATATTTATATTAATATAGATATATCTCGTTTGAAATGGAACTAGGACCCAATCAATAAGATAATAGGGGACCATCGTAGGAAGTGGTTAGCTTACGTGTGCAACACTGCCTGAAATCAACGTCAAAACACCCACATCCAGTGAGTTTGAATCCCAGAGAGGTGATATATGTTCAATGATCACATCAATTAGATGAGTAAAGTGGTCTAATCCCTCATCATGTAGTAACCTAATGATGTGTTGATCTGGGGGACAAAAATATAAATAATATGGCCCTACCAGGACCAAGAGTTAGGTCCCTTTGCCCAGACTTAAATGTGAGCCCACTATGGTCTGTGAACACTTGTCATGGAAGTGTAAATACCACTTTGAAGTAGGTCCAAGTTAGAAAAAAATAGCATCTAGTTTTATGTCATGTTGTTGGCAGCTTAGGAGATTTCAATGTAGTCGCCAACAATATTGGCTACCATCTTGAAAATATTTAGTAATGTGAAATTTTAATAGTTAAAAAGTGTATAATTTTAGTAGTTGCAATTCTTTTTCTACACTTCAAGGCCTTTAAATTGATGTATAACATATCATGGTGACTAAAAACTCTTTTTTTAGTCGCTAACCGCCATCTTGGAAATTATTAAGTATGAAAGCTCCAAAAAGTGTACAGTTGTCACAAATGCACCTGTGTTCCGAATTACATGTTCCTAGCTAGAGTAGTTTATGAGCAAACGGACAGACAGACAGTTTCTTTTCATACTTCGAAACCTAAAATTATAGCACCTATAGGTGAAATTGAGAAGGCTTTTTATTGCATCTAATTATATTACCATTTGATTAATTTCTTCTTACAGAGAATCGTAGTTTTTTAGAGCCTAAAAGCTTTCTCTTTTAAATGTAACATCAATGATAAAATATATGAACAATTTATTTATCAAAATGAATACACATGTGACATAAAGTTTTCTCTCCAAAGATAAATAAAATAATTATAACATTACCTTGTAGGTGCAAAAATGTCAGCATGAAGAAAATTGATAAAAAAATTCTTGTAGTGTGTGTTTTCATTTTTATTCATTAAGTTTCTTTAACAATTGTTTGAATTAATTGTCCAATGTTTTCATTTCTAAAAAAAAAATTGTTAATTTAATTTTAAAATAAATATTAACCTCCTTGGACACTAAATATCAATACTGGAGTGAAGTTTAAATAACTATCTCTTATGAACTGACCTTTCCCTTTATCTGTTATTAACTTAAGATAGTGATTATTTAAATGACTAGATAACACATATCCTGCTTTTACTTTCTCGTATGCATGGTAAATATAGAGAGAAAGTATTGTGATGCTGCAAGAATATAATTTTATGATTCTGATTAATAAATATCATTCTTAGTCCAAGAAAATGTTTAAGAAAAAAAACTGTCTGTCATCATTTTACATTCCTGTTTAAACTAAGGCTAATATTGATAAATTAATTTTAGTTTTAAATTTGGGGGCCTTAACCTCTAAAAGTTATTAAAAAAACAAAAAAAAAAAAAAAAAAAAAAAACAGGACACATCAGGGGGGAAAACTTAATAAAATCTTGTNCCCATAAACTCTGGAAACAATGTGAAAAAAAATGCTCAAAAACATTTCCAACACGATTTTGATATTAAAAAAAACCTAAAATGTAGTCCGTTTAAATACGATTCTAACAATTTCCCGCCCAGGAGAAGAAATGTTTATGATATATTTTGATAAATGTTCAATAATAATTGAATGTACCAACGAAAACTAATAAATGGAGAACACTTGAACAAATGCTTTTTTGCTTTGACCAATTATTTCACATTTTTGTCGCAATACTGACACTCGGACGTATCATAGAGCGAAAGTCTCTTCTTCTTCTCAAATTAAACATATTATAAGTTGCTATCAATGTCCATTATTAAAAAAAATAACTTTGCTTTTCACTGCTTGAAAACAGAACGTTTGAAAGAAAGGATGGAGGCCAGGCCCGACCGACTAAAAGTTGGTGGTGTGCGGGGAGGCATACTGTAGCATGTGTTCCATCCCCTCCACCGACAATGGGATCGGTCAAAAAATAGAACCTCACCGACTTTCGCTACTGATAAAAAGTCGGGCCGATTTTTTGTCGGCCGTGTGTGGGGTTTCACCTGTTTCTATTGTTTCTATTCGTGCCGTCTCCGGGGGCCTTAATGGTCCCTGTAGAGTTCCCAGTTAATGTGTGAAACTGTCCCTGCAACTTAAGTCTCAAGTTAAAATTTATCTTGGTTGAAGTGAGATATATTCCATACTAATTATTCCAAACCTTTTCCCTATAATGACAAGTTGCTGTATAGATCAGAATATAAAAACTTACTGAAAAAGATATGATTTTACTTGTAGATTGAGATTGTAATTGTTAAATTACTGAATTCAGAGGGTTTTTTTTCTATTAGAGATTGTAATATATAAAATGCAAAATACTTTGCACATAATACCTTGTCCTCTCAGTACTATAAACCTTATTCAATAAACTAGTTGCTAATTTGAAATTAACAAATGTTATTTTACTTTATTTGTTTACAGTACCTATTGACAACAAGTGTGAGGCGTAATTTGAATGATCTAGCTCGTATAGTGTCTCTGTCAAATCACCCTGTTCTAATTCANGACAAGTTGCTGTATAGATCAGAATATAAAAACTTACTGAAAAAGATATTTAACAAAAAGATATGATTTTACTTGTAGATTGAGATTGTTATTGTTAAATGACTGAATTCAGAGGGTTTTTTTCTATTAGAGATTGTAGTGTATAAAATGCAAAATACTTTGCACATAATACCTTGTCCTCTCAGTACTATAAACCTTATTCAATAAAATAGTTGCTAATTTGAAATTAACAAATGTTATTTTACTTTATTTGTTTACAGTACTTATTGACAACAAGTGTGAGGCGTAATTTGAATGATTTAGCTCGTATAGTGTCTCTGTCAANCATGGCTGCTCTCCACCAGTTTGTTTTTTTCAAATGCCTATTGCCAAACTATGTCCCGCAGACGAACTTAGCCGACCATATATTCTTAAAAGGCACCAAAAGATTTACTTATACACAAAATTCTAGCTTGATGTTAGTCTGACACTTTTTTGCACTCTATCTCCTGGACTATTATTCAACAAGATTGAGTGCTGGGTTATTCCAGACTTCTTTATATCAGTCTGAAACCATTTTTCTTATTAAAGCTTGATCAAGCCAATTTTTAATGATAAACTTAATTTTAACTCAGATGGTTGGAGAATGTTACAGGAGAACGTTACAGGTTTGATGATAAGAGGGTACATCTAGTTGTTATCCTTTTTAATAAATATAAACTTTTTTGTTAATTTAGCAAACATACCTTACCTTGGCTCGAGAAGTTTCAATTCAAAATGTCTTATTTGTTTTAACAGGTGTATTGGTACAAGCAATGAGGAAAGGCTATTGGATAATTCTTGACGAACTTAATCTTGCACCTAGCGAGGTTCTTGAAGCACTTAACAGAGTGCTGGATGATAATCGAGAACTCTTCATAGCAGAAACTCAATCTCTTGTTAAGGCTCATCCAAGTTTCCGACTGTTTGCCACCCAAAATCCTCCTGGCCTCTATGGAGGAAGAAAAGTAAGTGATTTTAGATTTAAAAATAAAAATATTTGTATGGGTTGCAATCAAGATTCCTAAGAAATAAAATTTATATAACAATCTTGGCACTGACAGCCTCTAATAATTCGCCTATGTAGCCTACTGACCCGAAAAACCAAGAAGATTCTGTACAAAACCACTATTAAGCCGAAAGTACCTGGCTTTGTGTGGATATGAGAACTGGATAATGACATCAAAAGCTAAAGCCTCAAGAAAAAAAGTAGTCACAAATGCTTGCAAACCACTGGAAACACACCATCCTCGCCAACCTAACATTAAGATTAAGCAGTTAACCAAATTAAAAAACAGCTACGAATCTCTTTTGATGCACCAACTTCATACGGAGCATCAGCTAACGCAACCAAACATTTGTTCATGTTTTCCCATGGCTTCCCTTCATTCTACTTGCATGGCTTAAGGTTGAGCACCTTTTAATTGCCTGAGGCCAGAAGATACTCCTCAGAATTAATTGTCCTGTTCACCCCAGAAAAATTGACTGAAAGAGCTTTATGAGGATCCCTGCATCTTCGTAATTGTGAAAAGCTTTAGTCTAAGTAGGCTGATCTCCCATTTCGTTGACATTTCTCATTTCTGGATTATTACTCTTTAATAATCTGTATAATACTGAAAAGTAATGATCGAGAACTCCAAATCCTTAAATTATTAAAACAGATTTTAACTTAACATTTGTTAATATTAATGATTTTTTGATATTTTTTTTAAGGTACTGTCCAGAGCCTTCAGGAACAGATTTGTGGAGTTGCATTTTGATACGATACCCTCTGGTGAATTAGAAGAGATTTTGAAACACAGGTGTGATCTTCCACTGTCTTACTGTAAGAAGATGGTTGGGGTAATGCAAGACCTCCAGGTAAGCCTTGTTCAGTTGTGTTTTTCTTTTATTTTTTACTAGCCAAATAAGGCTAAATCTGTGGGCCTTGCCTGAAGAATATGAAGGAATGCACACTCCTCAAAACGTTGTCTTCTTATGATAACCTTATAATGATGTGTCTAGCTGCAGAGCCTAAGTATCAGATTGCTCTCTTAAAGTAATTTTGTTCCCCAATCTTCGTAAAAATAAGCATGTGTGGAACTGATAAGAGTTAGAGTTTTAAAGGTCTAGGTAATCTTCCACTATCTTAGCTTTGGAACAACTGTATCAGGGTCATTCACTTTCTCTGTGTTTTTATCAGTTAATAAGCCATTGTTTATGCTCTGGATAAATGTTTTGCTTCTGAGCTTACCAAAGGTAACGGTAGCATTGTGTTCACTTTTGAGGACGAAAAAATATTACGTCTCCGATTTTAAAAATTCCAAGACAGAAATCTGTTTCAGACATCAGGGAATATTTTTGGTCTCATGTCGGTCTGTGTGTCCACATCCCCTGAAACGTGTGGACGTGTAAATTGAGTAAAAGTAGACTGATTTTGATGAAATTTGGTAGACATGTTCATTTTACCAACGTTGGACAACGTTTTCCGCCCAAGCATTCGTGCGCAACTCTTGCATAAATGTGAACCTCGAATTTAAAATTGGAATTTTATATCGGGAAAAAATTTAACTTCATCTATTCAATGAGACAAACATTTTTTTCACATACAATTTTTTAATAAAACAAACAGCGAATCCGCTATGAAGTTTTAAAGATTGCTAAAACTAGTAATAGTTTTTATTATGGAGTAACATAACACATATTAATATGACAATAAAGTAATAATTCTCAATTTTGAACTTTATTTACTATGAATTTATATAAATAACGTGAATTAACTTCATTTTCTCAATTTTTTTAGGTGAGAAGGCGTGGAAGTGCTGCATTTGCTGGTAAACAGGGTTACATCACTCTGAGAGACTTGTTCAGGTGGGGGGAGAGGTACAGGCTGGCTAGGGGCATACCCTCCGATAAGTACTATGACTGGGATCAGCATATAGCAGATGAAGGTTCATTTCCTTTTCTTTTATCTCTGTTATAATTTATTACATTCTCTCTTTATTGCATTATCTTGTCAAGTGCCTAGGAGTTAGTAGCAAAATAAATATTTTAGGATTAATTTCCTGCATTAAAACCTACGTGGCTTTTAAATTAGTTTTAGTTAACAATTTGGTGTTTTAAAATTTAATACTGCGTCTACTAAGATTTTGTGGAACTAACTCATATTGCTTGTAATAGAATTGCACTTTTGCAATAAGATATCTGTACTAGAGGTCGACCAAGAAGTCATGAACACGGTAGAAACTGAAAGCTTAGCTTCGTTTAATGTCGGAACCTCCGAGTATTGCCGAAGTCAGTATAGTCGGGTGCTATTCTAGTTTGTATGAAATGCGCAGTTATGTCAAATCTCACAAATAAACAACAGGAAGGTTTCCGATCTGTTAGGTTTCCTGTTTTGTTTATTTTTAAACATTACGAGTTAATATAGTCCCAACTGTCCTAAACGATTTTTGTACGATCNACAGATTTGTGGAGTTGCATTTTGATACGATACCCTCTGGTGAATTAGAAGAGATTTTGAAACACAGGTGTGATCTTCCACTGTCTTACTGTAAGAAGATGGTTGGGGTAATGCAAGACCTCCAGGTAAGCCTTGTTCAGTTGTGTTTTTCTTTTATTTTTTACTAGCCAAATAAGGCTAAATCTGTGGGCCTTGCCTGAAGAATATGAAGGAATGCACACTCCTCAAAACGTTGTCTTCTTATGATAACCTTATAATGATGTGTCTAGCTGCAGAGCCTAAGTATCAGATTGCTCTCTTAAAGTAATTTTGTTCCCCAATCTTCGTAAAAATAAGCATGCGTGGAACTGATAAGAGTTAGAGTTTTAAAGGTCTAGGTAATCTTCCACTATAATCTTAGCTTTGTAAAGCCTCAAGTACACGGGGCGAGTTTACAAGCTACAAGCCGGCGAGTAAGAAGCCGGGGAGTGCGCTAGTTGTCGTGCCACATGAAACTTTCCACTCGCTCAGTAGCCAAGAAGCTAGGGTGTAGAAACCACGCGGTGCTGTGACTTTTTCCTGTTTGTGTTGTAAAAAGCTGGCGAGTGGCTTGTAAAGTCGCCGGCTGATTAACTTTTTTCAGAGTTTTTTTAGCAGCAGCTAATGGAGCGAGTATACTGGACTAGTTTACAAGCTGCTTGTATAAAAGCCGAATTATAGCTTGTAAACTCGCCCCGTGTACTTGAGGCTTAACAACTGTATCTGAAAAAAATATTACATCTCCGATTTTAAAAATTCCAAGACAGAAATCTGTTTCAGACATCAGGGAACATTTTTGGTCTCATGTCGGTCTGTGTGTCCACGTCCCCTGAAACGTGTGGACGTGTAACTTGAGTAAAAGTAGACTGATTTTGATGAAATTTGGTAGACATGTTCATTTTACCAATGCCCAGGACAAGTTCGTTGGACAGCGTTTTCTGCCCTAGCATTCGCGTGCAACTCTTGCATAAATGTGAACCTCAAATTTAAAATTGGAATTTTATATCAGTAAAAAATTTAACTTCATCTATTCAATGAGACAAACATTTTTTTCACTTACAATTTTTTAATAAAACAATCAGCGAATCCACGATGAAGTTTTAAAGATTGCTAAAACTAGTAATAGTTTTTATTATGGAGTAACATAACACGTATTAATATGACAATAAAGTAATAATTCTCAATTTTGAACTTTATTTATTATGAATTTATATAAAACGTGAATTAACTTCATTTTCTCAACTTTCAATTTTTTTAGGTGAGAAGGCGTGGAAGTGCTGCATTTGCTGGTAAACAGGGTTACATCACTCTGAGAGACTTGTTCAGGTGGGGGGAGAGGTACAGGCTGGCTAGGGGCATACCCTCCGATAAGTACTATGACTGGGATCAGCATATAGCAGATGAAGGTTCATTTCATTTTCTTTTATCCCTGTTATAATTTATTAAATTCTCTCTTTATTGCATTATCTTGTCAAGTGCCTAGGAGTTAGTAGCAAAATAAATATTTTAGGATTAATTTCCTGCATTAAAACCTACGTGGCTTTTAAATTAGTTTTAGTTAACAATTTGGTGTTTTAAAATTTAATACTGCGTCTACTAAGATTTTGTGGAACTAACTCATATTGCTTGTAATAGAATTGCACTTTTGCAATAAGATATCTGTACTAGAGGTCGACCAAGAAGTCATGAACACGGTAGAAACTGAAAGCTTAGCTTCGTTTAATGTCGGAACCTCCGAGTATTGCCGAAGTCAGTATAGTCGGGTGCTATTCTAGTTTGTATGAAATGCGCAGTTATGTCAAATCTCACAAATAAACAACAGGAAGGTTTCCGATCTGTTAGGTTTCCTGTTTTGTTTATTTTTAAACATTACGAGTTAATATAGTCCCAACTGTCCTAAACGATTTTTGTACGATCTACAAATCCACAGAATGATGCAAATACAAAGGACACTTTAAATAACAGGGTTGGAAATAAAAAGTAACAAATCAAACTCAGAAATAAAGAGGAATAATCAATAAATAAAAATATAAAGATATCGTATTGTAGAAGAGATTTCTTATCAGGTACAGTGTTGCCTGTAGCAAAAAATATAGAAGTTATGAAAAATAAAATGATTTATAACCAAAGCACAACACTGTGTTTTTTGAAAGAGGTCTATTTCATTAAAAACTGGCTGTACATGGCGACACTAGCGCACTCCTCAGATTTCCATGACTTCTTGGTGGACCTCTAGTCAAAGTCATTTATATTCTTAAAAAAAACAAAAAAACATGGGGTCAATCTAAAGAAGTACCGATTCGTCAAAATACCGTAATATCTCAAACAATACTATTAACTACTCAAAGATATTTAACTNCAAGTGAATGATGTGTGAAGTAGCTGGAACTCTCCACCACGGGGCGTAAAAAGGGCCTAAGTGATGGCCTATAATTGCAAGGTTCGATCAAGTGGTTCATCCTACCCGTTCTAGTAGGAAGTACTAGACTACTACTACTAGAGGTCGACCAAGAAGTCATGGACACGGTAGAAACTGAAAGCTTAGCTTCGTTTAATGTCGGAACCTCCGAGTATTGCCGAAGTCAGTATAGTCGGGTGCTATTCTAGTTTGTATGAAATGCGCAGTTATGTCAAATCTCACAAATAAACAACAGGAAGGTTTCCGATCTGTTAGGTTTCCTGTTTTGTTTATTTTTAAACATTACGAGTTAATATAGTCCCAACTGTCCTAAACGATTTTTGTACGATCTACAAATCCACAGAATGATGCAAATACAAAGGACACTTTAAATAACAGGGTTGGAAATAAAAAGTAACAAATCAAACTCAGAAATAAAGAGGAATAATCAATAAATAAAAATATAAAGATATCGTATTGTAGAAGAGATTTCTTATCAGGTACAGTGTTGCCTGTAGCAAAAAATATAGAAGTTATGAAAAATAAAATGATTTATAACCAAAGCACAACACTGTGTTTTTTGAAAGAGGTCTATTTCATTAAAAACTGGCTGTACATGGCGACACTAGCGCACTCCTCAGATTTCCATGACTTCTTGGTGGACCTCTAGTCAAAGTCATTTATATTCTTAAAAAAAACAAAAAAACATGGGGTCAATCTAAAGAAGTACCGATTCGTCAAAATACCGTAATATCTCAAACAATACTATTAACTACTCAAAGATATTTAACTTAGTTTAAAAATAGTGTGAAAGTTCAATTTTAATGAAATGTGTGTTAATAG
>JHBY02112539.1:0-11573 GCA_001010745.2 Gerris buenoi
TAACGGAAGCTATGTGATGAAGAAATGAATTTTTATTATACCCAAAAACCATCAAAATCTGTTCAGACTAACAGGATACAAAAGTGAAAGTATTAATACTCTTCATGATGTATGTCGTTGGAAAGGTCTTTAAGAGTAAAAAAAAAAAAAAGTTTATTTTGTACACTTTTGTCTTATTTTCATATAGGGGAGGGGTTTGAAAGGAAGAGCCGGACAAATGTTTTTAATTAAAAGTTATAAATAGTACTATTTTTGATCCGATTTTAATGAAAATTGGTATACGTGCTTTATTCGATCCAAGGAACTCGATTATAAAACCATTTTTTGTGCATTTAGTGCTTTTGCCACAAGTTGTACCTATACCTATGTATGTTTTAGGGTCAGGTTTAAGTGGTTAAAAATNATAGCATCTCCTCCAATTTCTCTCCACCATATTTCCATAGTTCCCCAGGTATATTATCAATGCCTGGGGCTTTGTTATTTTTTAGGTCCCTGAGAGCTTGTCTCACCTCTTCCTTACTCGGTGGTGCAATGTCTTCCTCATTGTTGTCAAGTTCATATTCTTCCCCTCCTTGTTCATCTCTTTCCATTCCATTGTCCAGTGCTTTTCCATTCAATAGCTCCCTAAAGTATTCCGTCCATCTTTCCAAAATCTTCTTTTCCTCCTATTAGTTCATCCTGTTTATCCCTGCAAATAGCTGCCCTTGCTTGAAATCCCTTCTTGAACTCCTGTGTTCTTTGGTACATCTTTCTTAGTTCTCCGTGTCCCTTGAATTCTTCTAGCTCTTTCATCGTACAAACAGTTAGTTACTTTTAATTTTGCCTTAACTCCGCTAGGTACAAACAGTTAGTTACTTTTAATTTTGCCTTAACTCCGCTAGGTACAAACAGTCAGTTTCCCGCCACTATGTATAAGTAGATAGCAACGTATATCTACTTAGCAGTGTGATTTTATCATTTATATCTAATGAAAAGCGTAAGGTACATCGTTCCTACCAGGTGTCCGCGACAGCATACTTTTTTGTGTATACATTATACATATTTGTCTTGTTTCAACCCTAAATAAAACCTATTCGTGGTTAATAATATATGTTTTGTTTTGTCAGATGACAAGGAGATTTTGTTCATGCTACAGCCGGCTACACATAACTTCGAACTTCTTCTCAAAAATGACTTCGTCATGTCTGGATGTCTCACCACTACTCACATGCCCTTGCCTGATGCGTTTATGGGGTCAAATTTGATGGCACACAAGCACAAGCAGATGTCCTTGGGCGAAAACGAAATTTACGCGATATTTGAGGAGATTGGTTATAACTTGACGCCTCCATTTAGAAATATCACTGAGCTCGTGATATACGATAGTGGTAATTGGTTTCTATAACTTTGGAGTAATTGTATTTAGTAATAATATAATTTGCTTTCAGGTAGGTTCATAGTACGTGTTTTTACACATGTTCAGGCTATACAGATAAAGATACATCTTGAATCCACGGAGTGTTTCCTCCCACACTTTCTTCCTGCGCATTGTTCCGTTTAGGTTATAAACAAATACGAATATATTATTAAAATACAACTAACTAAATATTGCTGTAAAATAAATAGGAAGTGTTAGTACAGGAGATAACGTGCAAAAAAGTGTGTGACCATTATCAAGCTAGAATTTTGTATAAAAGTTAATCTTTTAGTGCCTTTTAAGAAAATATGGTCGGCTATGTTCGTCTCCAGGACATGCAAAAGGCATTTGAAAAAACAATATGGTGGAGTGCGGCCATGTACCGCCTAATTTGGTAGACAATGTGATTTTCATGATTGTGAGTACAAAATTCGTTAGTAGACCCTAAATCAAGTTGATGTTAGTTTGTCACCTCTTTGATTTGGAGTAATATTTGTCTAACTAACCTATTAAGCGAGGAAGTATCAACAACTTTATTATTTTGTCTACTTACTAATTTCGTACTCAGGATCATGAAAATCACATTGTCTACCAATAAGGGAGGGACATGGCCGCCTTCCACCGCAGTGTAGCCCAAAACAGGCTCACATAAATAACACTTACTTGAAGTTGTCTAGATGTGACCACCAGCCAGTTATGGTGCAGATAAATAGCCTGGCTGTCAAGTGCGATAAACTTCACCTAAGTGAATAAATTTAATCTCTTGGTAGGATGGGTGGAGACGCAAATATAATTAAATTTTTAAAAGAAATAACCGGGGTTATTAAAAAAGTATACTTTTTGAATAAACAAATAATAATAATAAGAAGTTACAGAGGTATGGCCAATACGTTCTTTAAACCAAAACATAAAACAATATAAAAGGTTAACTAATTTCCCATAACTGCCCCACACATCCCGAGTTACAGATGTTGCGGCAAAACCTAGCTCCGACAAATCTGGTCACGGTGAAATTAACCGAAATTATAAGGAAATAATATGTTTTAGTTTTTGAAAGAAAAGAAAAGAAATAAAAAGTAAAAGAAACAATACTTCACCTCAGGAAGCCACACCCCTAATCTGCTCTAACTCGCGTGCTACAAGTAGCACATGAGATGAACAAGAAGGGGATNAACCGAAATTATAAGGAAATAATATGTTTTAGTTTTTGAAAGAAAAGAAAAGAAATAAAAAGTAAAAGAAACAATACTTCACCTCAGGAAGCCACACCCCTAATCTGCTCTAACTCGCGTGCTACAAGTAGCACATGAGATGAACAAGAAGGTGATCTGCACTGACTCCCGTTTCCCCGAGTAGACAGCTGAGTGAGCCCCAGGCAAAAAAATAAAGGATAAAATGAATTTGGAATGAAGTTATAATAAGCATTAAAGCATAGCCAAGATCTTCGGGATCCCTTGGACGCTGGAAATCAGACAGGAACGATAACATAACTAGCTCACCACAAACGATGGTAAGGTAAAATCATAGATCCGAGACACGGCAACCCAAGGAGCCGTACTCACCAGAAGAAAAGAGACGGTACGGAAAAACTCTGTAAACCGTCACTTAACGATCCGTAAAAAGAAAGAGACGCTGTGAACCTGTTGCATCTAAATGCATGGTAAGAGACCAGTGCAACCAGGAGAGGCGTAAAAAGAAAGAGACGCTGTGAACCTGTTGCATCTAAATGCATGGTAAGAGACCAGTGCAACCAGGAGAGGCGTAAAAAGAAAGAGACGCTGTGAACCTGTTGCATCTAAATGCATGGTAAGAGACCAGTGCAACCAGGAGAGGCGTAAAAAGAAAGAGACGCTGTGAACCTGTTGCATCTAAATGCATGGTAAGAGACCAGTGCAACCAGGAGAGGCGTAAAAAGAAAGAGACGCTGTGAACCTGTTGCATCTAAATGCATGGTAAGAGACCAGTGCAACCAGGAGAGGCGTAAAAAGAAAGAGACGCTGTGAACCTGTTGCATCTAAATGCATGGTAAGAGACCAGTGCAACCAGGAGAGGCGTAAAAAGAAAGAGACGCTGTGAACCTGTTGCATCTAAATGCATGGTAAGAGACCAGTGCAACCAGGAGAGGCGTAAAAAGAAAGAGACGCTGTGAACCTGTTGCATCTAAATGCATGGTAAGAGACCAGTGCAACCAGGAGAGGCGTAAAAAGAAAGAGACGCTGTGAACCTGTTGCATCTAAATGCATGGTAAGAGACCAGTGCAACCAGGAGAGGCGTAAAAAGAAAGAGACGCTGTGAACCTGTTGCATCTAAATGCATGGTAAGAGACCAGTGCAACCAGGAGAGGCGTAAAAAGAAAGAGACGCTGTGAACCTGTTGCATCTAAATGCATGGTAAGAGACCAGTGCAACCAGGAGAGGCGTAAAAAGAAAGAGACGCTGTGAACCTGTTGCATCTAAATGCATGGTAAGAGACCAGTGCAACCAGGAGAGGCGTAAAAAGAAAGAGACGCTGTGAACCTGTTGCATCTAAATGCATGGTAAGAGACCAGTGCAACCAGGAGAGGCGTAAAAAGAAAGAGACGCTGTGAACCTGTTGCATCTAAATGCATGGTAAGAGACCAGTGCAACCAGGAGAGGCGTAAAAAGAAAGAGACGCTGTGAACCTGTTGCATCTAAATGCATGGTAAGAGACCAGTGCAACCAGGAGAGGCGTAAAAAGAAAGAGACGCTGTGAACCTGTTGCNGTGTGTCTTTAAGGTGTTTCTGCTAAGGTGGAATGGAAGAATAATTTTGAACTCTACCTGGAGTCGATATTCAAAGTGATTGAACTGTACGAGTCAATCAGAGCAGACTCCGTGCTTCTCTTGCACACCATTGACAGGCTTCTTGTCGACCCGGGTTCATTACCCAAGCAACACTGTCGTAAGTTGCTAATAGCATTATTATAAATATAATTTGACAATGCTTGGTGGCAATCTCAGAGTAGGTACAAACTGAATAAACTTGACACAGTGCGATGTTTGTATTATTCGGCTTTTCTTATGTTGTTTCTATTTTTGCAAGAGCAGGTAATGTAATTACAAGATAAAAAGAACTTGCTATATACTACCTTTTTAAAAATTCTTGTCGTAAATCATAAATTTGAAACCCGTCAGAATAAAGGTTGTGAATATGGCTCTTGTCAAAACAAATAAAAAATAACATGCGGTTTTTTTAAAAATTAACTTTCCATATAGCAAAATTTGCTGAAAATGAATTAAAATTTATTTATTTACTCTATTAATAATATTAATTGTTTAATAATATTCACTTTTGTTTACAGTTTTATTTTGTTTAATATAAACTTTTGTGAGTTCTTTTAGAAAGTAATTTTGGTTTGTAGGCTCCAACGATGCTCTAATCTAGGTCGAAAGATGTGTTGATAAATAAAAAAGCATTACGTCGAGATGCTGTTACTTCAAAAACTTTGTGAAACTGTTAATTAACCGTCCTTAAAATATAAGAGGGCGTTGAATGTAAAATAGTCGCGTCTCAAGCCGGTTTATTATCCCAAAAATATTATCAATAAGTGTATAATATTGTGAACGATAGTTCATCTTAATCCATCTTCAGAATTTCAATCTTATAATATTGGGTAATAATTTATTTAGACAATCCGTTAGTAATTTTATGAACGGTTTCTCGAGCAAGCATTATTTAACGGATTGGATAAAACCGTGTTTAAATCAAATTATAATTATTAAGAACACTGGGAGACAAAAAAAAAAAAAATAGACTCCAGCGCTGGACTTTTTTAAAATTTAAACTTTCCGTAGTATGAATACTACCAAAAACATAAAAATTGAATTTTAAACCGTGTTTATAGATGCGTTTTATTATCTCACCTTTTTGATTATTGTAATTACTTTATGTGTAACTTTGTAATGTTTGCAGTACTCGATGTGTACTATGATTCCACACTCAACTATCTAAGCGCACAAGGTATCAGATTATTTTTATCCAGAACTAAAACATGGACTCCTGATTCCAACTCAAGATGTGAAATGAAGACCAAACTTTTCTCATCCCAAGGAAAAATAGACATCAAGGTAAACTTCTTTCCCTGAATTGCTCAATAACATTTAAAAAATAAATTTAAAAATCACACATTTAGAAAAAACATAAATGATACAGTGCCAAACGTGATTGACAATAAGCTTAACTGATTTACACATGGTTACAAGAGTTTGAAATTATGATTCTGGCTAATACTTATCTTGTAACGTCTGTAGCCTCAATACTTATCTTGTAACGTCTGTACCCTCAACACTTATCTTGTAACGTCTGTACCCTCAATACTTATCTTGTAACGTCTGTACCCTCAATACTTATCTTGTAACGTCTGAACCCTCAATACTTATCTTGAAACGTCTGTACCCTCAATACATATCTTGTAACGTCTGTGCCCTCAATCCGTTAAAGAAGCCTTCACGTCTCCTTATAGAATACAAACACTGCTGAACCGCTTCCAAGGAAAACACGTTCTGCTCGTTCCTTGGATTCATGTCTAAATCTGCTTGTTCCTTGGCTTCATGTCTAGCTCTGCTCGTTCCTTGGATTCATGTCTAGATCTGCTCGTTCCTTGGATTCATGTCTAGATCTGCTTGTTCCTTGGCTTCATGTCTAGCTCTGCTCGTTCCTTGGATTCATGTCTAGATCTGCTCGTTCCTTGGATTCATGTCTAGATCTGCTTGTTCCTTGGCTTCATGTCTAGCTCTGCTCGTTCCTTGGATTCATGTCTAGATCTGCTCGTTCCTTGGATTCATGTCTAGATCTGCTTGTTCCTTGGCTTCATGTCTAGCTCTGCTCGTTCCTTGGCTTCATGTCTAGATCTGCTCGTTCCTTGGCTTCATGTCTAGATCTGCTCGTTCCTTGGCTTTATGTCTAGATCTGCTCGTTTTTTGGCTTCATGTCTAGCTCTGCTCGTTCATTGGCTTCATGTCTAGATCTGCTCGTTCCTTGTCTTCATGTCTAGATCTGCTTGTTTCTTGGCTTTATGTCTAGATCTGCTCGTTCCTTGGATTCATGTCTAGATTTGCTTGTTCCCTGGCTTCATGTCTAGCTCTGCTCGTTCCTTGGATTCATGTCTAGCTCTGCTCGTTCCTTGGATTCATGTCTAGCTCTGCTCGTTCCTTGGATTCATGTCTAGCTCTGCTCGTTCCTTGGATTCATGTCTAGATCTGCTTGTTCCTTGGCTTCATGTCTAGATCTGCTTGTTCCTTGGCTTCATGTCTAGCTCTGCTCGTTCCTTGGCTTCATGTCTAGATCTGCTCGTTCCTTGGCTTCATGTCTAGATCTGCTCGTTCCTTGGCTTCATGTCTAGATCTGCTCGTTCCTTGGCTTCATGTCTAGATCTGCTCGTTCCTTGGCTTCATGTCTAGATCTGCTCGTTCCTTGGCTTCATGTCTAGATCTGCTCGTTCCTTGGCTTCATGTCTAGATCTGCTCGTTCCTTGGCTTCATGTCTAGATCTGCTCGTTCCTTGGCTTCATGTCTAGATCTGCTCGTTCCTTGGCTTCATGTCTAGATCTGCTCGTTCCTTGGCTTCATGTCTAGATCTGCTCGTTCCTTGGCTTCATGTCTAGATCTGCTCGTTCCTTGGCTTCATGTCTAGATCTGCTCGTTCCTTGGCTTCATGTCTAGATCTGCTCGTTCCTTGGCTTCATGTCTAGATCTGCTCGTTCCTTGGCTTCATGTCTAGATCTGCTCGTTCCTTGGCTTCATGTCTAGATCTGCTCGTTCCTTGGCTTCATGTCTAGATCTGCTCGTTCCTTGGCTTCATGTCTAGATCTGCTCGTTCCTTGGCTTCATGTCTAGATCTGCTCGTTCCTTGGCTTCATGTCTAGATCTGCTCGTTCCTTGGCTTCATGTCTAGATCTGCTCGTTCCTTGGCTTCATGTCTAGATCTGCTCGTTCCTTGGCTTCATGTCTAGATCTGCTCGTTCCTTGGCTTCATGTCTAGATCTGCTCGTTCCTTGGCTTCATGTCTAGATCTGCTCGTTCCTTGGCTTCATGTCTAGATCTGCTCGTTCCTTGGCTTCATGTCTAGATCTGCTCGTTCCTTGGCTTCATGTCTAGATCTGCTCGTTCCTTGGCTTCATGTCTAGATCTGCTTGTTCCTTGAAATCATGTCTAGATCTGCTTGTTCCTTGGCTTTATGTCTAGATCTGCTTGTTCCTTGGCTTTATGTCTAGATCTGCTTGTTCCTTGGCTTCATGTCTAGATTTGCTCGTTCCTTGGCTTCATGTCTAGATCTGCTCGTTCCTTGGCTTTATGTATAGAGTATAGATCTGATTGTTCCTTGGCTTCAGGTCTAGATCTGCTCGTTCCTTGGCTTCATGTCTAGATCTGCTAGTTCCTTGGCTTCATGTATAGATCTGCTTGTTCCTTGGCTTCATGTCTAGATCTGCTCGTTCCTTAGCTTCATGTCTAACTTTGCTTGTTCCTTGGAGACTTAAGAATGGGGAATTGACTATGATGGCTCTTGACGAACGTAAAATATTTAAAAATGTAAAGTAAGGAATTTTTTATACAATGATTCCGGCTCTGAAGGGTACTTATGGTAACCTTTTAATCAAAAGACGTTATTTACACATATGGTAATAAGTTCTTAGGTTCAGCAAAATTTTTTATCTTCTGGTGTTTTAAACATCGTCCTGATTTTGGGTTTTCTGAGTCGTAAAAAGGTCGTTTGTGCCCTTTTAATCTTTGGGTATATTACCTTGATTCCTTTTGCACTCCTACAGTTGACTACAGTGATTCCTGTAGTCCTAGTACATGGCTTTCTATAGTATTGACCTATTAAATTGCTTTCTTTTGTACCGGCTAATTGCGTGGCTGCCCACAGTGACCGCCTATTACGTGGCTTCCTTCAGTACTGCAGACTGCTTTAGAGTCGTCATTAGTTTAGCTTTAATGGCTTATCAGGAAAAGTAAGTAAATTATTCATCAGTCACCTATTGAAATGTTCATGTCTTGACTTTGGCACATAAACTAGAAAAGCGTTAGAAAAAACGTTGTAATCCAACTATCTCAATTGCATTGCAGGCAGAGATGAGCCTGAAAGATTGTGAGTTTATCGATATGGGAGACGCTGGAAAGTCAAGTGAGGCGCTGATAAATCAACAGCGAGTCACGGATAAGACTTGTTACCATGTGTATAGATATCGCTTCTTATCTGACGTTATGACCACACTCAAGTCACCCTTCTATAAGTCAGCTAATATAAGGTAACATATAAAAACAAATCTGCTAATCATTGTGGCACATAGCTTCCTATCATTGAACGAATNTTGGCTTCATGTCTAGCTCTGCTCGTTCCTTGGATTCAAGTCTAGCTCTGCTAGTTCCTTGGATTCATGTCTAGATTTGCTTGTTTCTTCGCTTCATGTCTAGCTCTGCTCGTTCCTTGTCTTCATGTCTAGATCTGCTCGCTCCTTGGATTCATGTCTAGATCTGCTCGTTTCTTGGCTTCATGTCTAGAGCTGCTCGTTCCTTGGCTTCATGTCTAGATCTGCTTGTTCCTTGGATGCATGTCTAGATCTGCTCGTTCCTTGGCTTCATGTTTAGCTATGCTCGTTCCTTGGATTCATGTCTAGATCTGCTTGTTCCTTGGCTTCATGTCTAGATCTGCTTTTTCCTAGGCTTCATGTCTAGATCTGCTCGTTTTTTGGCTTCATGTCTAGATCTGCTTTTTCCTTGGAATCATGTCTAGATCTGCTCGTTCCTTGGCTTCATGTCTAGATCTGCTCGTTCCTTGGCTTCATGTCTAGATCTGCTCGTTCCTTGGCTTCATGTCTAGATCTGCTCGTTCCTTAGCTTCATGTCTAACTTTGCTTTTTCCTTGGAGACTTAAGAATGAGGAATTGACTATGATGGCTCTTGACGAACGTAAAATATTTAAAAATGTAAAGTAAGGAATTTTTTATACAATGATTCCGGCTCTGAAGGGTACTTATGGTAACCTTTTAATTGAAAGACGTTATTTACACAAATGGTAATAAGTTTTTAGGTTCAGCAAAATTTTTTATCTTCTGGTGTTTTAAACATCGTCCTGATTTTGGGTTTTCTGAGTCGTAAAAAGACCGTTTGTGCCCTTTTAATCTTTGGGTATATTACCTTGATTCCTATAGCACTCCTACAGTTGACTACAGTAGTCCTAGTACATGGCTTTCTATAGTATTGACCTATTAAATTGCTTTCTTTTGTATCGGCTAATTGCGTGGCTGCCCACAGTGACCGCCTATTACGTGGCTTCCTATAGTACTGCAGACTGCTTTAGAGTCGTCATTAGTTTAGCTTTAATGGCTTATCAGGAAAAGTAAGTAAATTATTCATCAGTCACCTATTGAAATGTTCATGTCTTGACTTTGGCACATAAACTAGAAAAGCGTTAGAAAAAACGTTGTAATCCAACTATCTCAATTGCATTGCAGGCAGAGATGAGCCTGAAAGATTGTGAGTTTATCGATATGGGAGACGCTGGAAAGTCAAGTGAGGCGCTGATAAATCAACAGCGAGTCACGGATAAGACTTGTTACCATGTGTATAGATATCGCTTCTTATCTGACGTTATGACCACACTCAAGTCACCCTTCTATAAGTCAGCTAATATAAGGTAACATATAAAAACAAATCTGCTAACCATTGTGGCACATAGCTTCCTATCATTGAACGAATTTGTGTGAAAAAAATTTGTATAACGAAATAATTTTTTAAAAAAATTAGAAATTATTTCAAACTTAGATTGAGAATAAAAAAAAAAATAGATATGTATCAAAACAAAATATTGTGACTATTAATGAACAGATGCTCTCTTCATGTCCGTTAAGCCACTGTATATACTATCCTCTATATTCCTTATAAAATGTTATTATATGGTCACAACCTCTCTACAACCGGTTATGTGGTCACCGACCTTTAGCAACATGTCAACCTAGAAATAAAGAAAAAGAAGTGGTGTTGGATAGGCCATGCTCCTAGGAGAGAAGAAACTGCTTCTCATAACAAATCCTAGACTGGAACCCCCCAGGGATCTCGTCAGGGAAACATTTCTCGTCAGGGATCATTTCAGGGAAACATGGAAAAGGACGGACATGGAATAGCAAGGGTGCGAGCGGTCGGCAGATGATGGAACCAGGTTAAGGAAGTTGCTCGGTACAGGGATAAATCTAGTTATCTCACTGATATATCAGAATATAAATATAAGTTTACATGTATGTGTGATTTGTTAATAAATGAATCTATGTTATTTTTTTTTTAATTGCAGGTTGGTATTTTATGACGAATCTTGTGAAAAGTTCAATGCTAACAGAGCTTTTTACAAGCAGCAGTTATTGAAAGGTCTAAAACTGAACATAGCTATGAAAGGTGTGTGGGGATCTCTCAAGGACAACTCTGTGGCCCGCATCTCTCAAAGTAGTGTAATCGACACTAATCCACTCGGCAGCATTCGGTAAACAACTAAAACTAATTCCTACCTTATTCTATTGGTTAATGCACTTATCCATGACTGTGTTATAAATAAAAACTTTGCTGTTAAGCAGAAAATAGAAGCAGTACTAGTTGTCTGTAAAATTCTACCCAGGCATTTACTGTAAATCTAAACAACCCACAAATCTTTTCTAATATAAACTGACTTTTTGTCCAGGGCTTGTCACAATTCTAGAACCGTATAATTATGAATGTATAATTGGGTTATGCATGAAGGTTGTCTTTTAAGTCATTTACTAATTATAGTAGTTTAGGGTAAAAATTCTTCTCTTACATGACCCTAAGGATTGCAGGGATATTCATGACCCTTTAGGATTGCAGGGACATACATGACCCTAAGAAATCCAGGGATATATTATATGACCCTAAGGATGACAGGGATATACGTGAACATAAGGATTGCAGGGATATTCATGACTCTAAGAATGGTAGGGATATACATAACCCTAAGGATTGCAGGTATACATGACCCTAAGGATGGCATATACATATATATACTAAAAGCATTACTGGATTATGAAGAAGAGACTGCAGGCTGACTTTCCTATTAAAATATAATGTTGTCTTAATAATTTCTGAACTCATGTGGGGAGCTAAAAAAACTGAGATTCAAGCTTCTTGGAAAGTTTACTACCCGACCCTTTTTTG
>JHBY02112540.1:0-11656 GCA_001010745.2 Gerris buenoi
TAAGTTTTCTTTTAGTTGGATGTTTCAATCGATAATTATAATTGTACAACGTTTTGATTATTATTTTCCGCTTCAAAAACTTCAATTATTATTTTTTTCAACTATTGAAAAAAATACCTATAGTGTTACAGAATCAATTATGGGCACACAATCTTAAGTGTGCAGAAGAAACTTTTTTCTTGATAAGGAATTTCGCTTCACTTGCTTGAGAATACGTGCGCGGGAATCTCGTTTCATCTTTTTATTTATTGAGAATTAGTTGATTTTTTTTTTTATTGAGAATTAATTCTAACACTTTGTACACTAGGCTTCTAGTCAAATGAAAATTATACATGAAGATTATAGATTACTCCATATATCCCGGATGCATTACATTATACTTACACATAGTATTATATTAAGATATAGTTACTATATTATATTAGACTATAGTTCTCCGATCTATAGTCACAATTACATTGAATTAATTTATAATTCAGTTGTCTGTTCAACCATCTGCCCTCTTTACATTTTCTAAATTGGTTCCCTTTCTGTCTGTCTTTTGATCAATTTTTNAAAAATAGTTTAAAGTACAAGCTTTCAGATGGTATACTTATTTATTGCAATAAAAAATGCCTTACACCTGAAAAAAATGTGGGAACCTTATTTTTTACTTGCCCTACGTAATTATAAAAGTTTTATAATAAAGACTAATAGAGAAAAATCAATTTGCCACAAATAAGAAATGCAAAAAATTCCCAGTTAGTATAAGCGTAATGTACTCATCTACTCCTTGATAGAACAGAATTATCTATAATTTTAATAATTTGGTTTCGAACTCTGTTGATAAAAATTCTTTTTTTAAAAAAATCCCTAACACGTTAACTATTTTGAAACCAATTTTCAAAATAAGCAACAAAACAAAAAACTTTATTTTATTTTTAATCATAAATCAGCTGCGAGGCTATTTAACGGACAGCACTTGTTATATTTAGGGTGACGCCTTACACCCACTCACTGGGAACCGATCCAGCCTAACTGGAACTATAATATTATATTCGTATCTATCTCTATCAATTGTCACAAATCTTTCAAAAAATATAAGTCTGATTCTGATTTCAACTTAAAATCAAAAGGTAGGGAGACAAATTAACAAGATATTTGTTTTAATAAAACTTGTTTATGTCATCACATAAAGAAAACAATCTTAGAAGATGTGAAAATACGTAAATGAATGGAAGATGTTAAACAATATTTTAAGAATTGGTTCGATAAATTTGAAGATGTAAGGTTGTGATGCTTTCACCAGTGTGATGTCGAATGATATGATGAGGAAATAGCTCTTGCGTAGGAATTGAAAAGATGAGTTTTAAAGAAAAATTGATAGACGAAAATAAACTCGATCATATTAAATTTCCCTTAGTTATGGAACATCTTGTTATTCTTACGTTTTAACCATAGATTTGTGCTCAGACGGGAAAAACTAATTTTAAATAAAATTTAGCAGATTGAAGGAAGTAATCTAGTATAAGTAATAACTAAGAAAGTAATGAAAAACAGCTTAATGAATGATGTATCACATAGTAGTAGTAATAAAAATCCAATTAAAAAATTGTGTGGCACATAGCTTCCTCGCCTTCTTTCTTATATTGTGATCCACCAAGGAAATGAAAGCACAGTTTGGACCTGTTTTAATTCTTACTTACTTACTTACTTACTTAGTCGGATCCTCTTCTACCTTGCGGTGTCGAGGTGGACCAAAAAGTTTTCCACTCTCTCCTGTCCTTGGACAAGGTGCGGGCACGTTGTAGGGACATTCCTCTTTGAGCCAGTGAGGATGTGATGTNAACCCGGGGGTATCATAGAAATCCGTTTTATATACATGTATGTCTGTGCGTACTTATGTATGTATGTACGTACGTTCGTTCGGATCTTTAAACCTCTATAACATCTCTTCAAGACATCGTATTGAGATGAGGTTTGCGGCATTTTTTAGAACTTTTGTCGGCAAAACTGATGGCGCAAACCAAATCATCGTAGCACGACGTTTCGGAGCTACAGTCACTTAAGCACGAAATCGGTCTGTCGACGACAAACTTCAGTAGGCTTTATTTGATTTCAATTTCCTTTGGGATATATATGTGTCCTATATAGTAGATTGTACCTATACTTTTTAAGCACAATCGGACAAGCGGTTTGGGAGATATTGGCATTTTAGTGTTTTTTTTTTAAAGGGTTTTTTCGGAACCAAATTGCGGGTAAACTGTAAGTCGTATCGAAAAGNTGTGAAAATACGTAAATGAATGGAAGATGTGAAACAATATTTTAAGAATTGGTTCGATAAATTTGAAGATGTAAGGTTGTGATGCTTTCACCAGTGTGATGTCGAATGATATGATGAGGAAATAGCTCTTGCGTAGGAATTGAACAGATGAGTTTTAAAGAAAAATTGATAGACGAAAATAAACTCGATCATATTAAATTTCCCTTAGTTATGGAACATCTTGTTATTCTTACGTTTTAACCCTACGAGCAGCAGTTTTTATGGAATCTATAAGTGCTTCATTGCTACCTACATACGTTTTAATTTTCTTAAACATTTTGCTAAGAAGACCAATCATAAATGCAAAATTAATTTTAAGTAGGAGTACATCATATAAATTAAACCAGAAAAAAATTTCCTACCTATACCCATATTAGTTCAGTTCATAAGAAATGTGAGCCTAAAGTTTGTTATTATGCCACTGATCTATTGAATGATCATAATTCTAATGCACTTCAAGTAATCCTAGAAACTTGACATTTTGTATAATATGTAGAGACAAATAAAGGAAAAATGACAAAATCCGAAAAAAATATCTGGTTATTTGCCCCTTTCAAGGCCAAATTAATGAAAAATTTTAAATTATTTTACTCTCATTAGTAGAATGTTATATTGAAATAAGAGTGATTATTTGTTGTTTGTTGATTGTTTGTTGTTGTGATTGTTGTTGATTTATTTCTTTTTTTTTAAATCTTAATATAAACCTTAGTGAAAATATAAATTGTTTAACCTATTTGTGCTGAGTAATTGCCAAGATTTGGAAAAGAAAAGTATGAGTTTGTAAGGGCAAAAGAGGGNTTTGTCCTATGACTTTTTCTCGTAGGACCATCCCTTCTACCTTAAATAGAGACATGTGTTTTTTATTGTGTTTATTATCATTATTATTTTTGTTGCAAAACTATAATCAATATTAGCTGTTTGTACGATGTAGTTTATATACAGAGTTCTCTCTTGCTCACGTATTGACAGAGCAAAATTTCATGGAAGTCATGTGTAGGATTTCCACACCGGTATTTTGTCTGTCTATTATGAATTAAAGTATAAATTAATCAAAATGTAAAGAGCGCAGACGCTTGAAATTAACCGGAGCTATCTGCGGGCTACTTTCGACAAACCACCCAAATTTTAAAATAATCAGTTAAGTACTTTTGAAGATAAAGGTCTAAATAAATGTATGTTTGTGCGCATGTGAAAGATAACAGAAGGAGAAGGTTGAAATTTATATGGGATCAACAATTGGCTAAGTATGACCTATAACATCCAAATTTCATTAAAATCGGAAGTGTTGTTTTTAAGATATGTTGGTTCGCAAAAATTCGTTAATGGATTTTTTTTTATCATTTTCCAACTACAATGTCTCGAAAACGGTATGTCTCACTTCAAACATGCATAAGACCTTTTTTGTGCAAATTATGTGAGAAATATTTTTGTTAATAACACTTCTCTTCCAAAAATAAACCGTTTTGCCTAAAAAGTGAAAAATAAGTCAATTTTGGACTCTAAGGAGGGGTAGGGGGTAAGCACAACGGGGAAGAGTGGGGACTTTTGAGACAATGTACCTCTTATCAAGGTCTATCACCAGGAAAAAATCCAGCTTTCCCCTAATTAGTTGGGGAAACAGCCTGTTTTTGGCCTTTATTGACTGGGCTAATACTTAGATACCTATGCAAAATTAATTTTAAGTTGGAGTACATCATACAAACTAAACCAGAAAAAAATTTCCTACCTATACCCATATTACTTCAGTTCATAAGAAATGTGAGCCAAAAGTTTGTTATTTTGCCACTGATCTATTGACTCATCATAATTCTAATGCACTTCTAGTAATCCTAGAAACTTGACATTTTGTATAAAATGTAGAGTATTTACAAATAAAGGAAAAATGTCAAAATCCGAAAAAAATCTGGTTATTTGCCCCTTTCAAGGCCAAATTAATGAAAAATTTTAAATTATTTTACTCTCATTAGTAGAATGTTATATTGAAATAAGAGTGATTGTTTGTTGTTTGTTGATTGTTTGTGTTGTGATTGTTGTTGATTTATTTCTTTTTTTTAAATCTTAATATAAACCTTAGTGAAAATATAAATTGTTTAACCTATTTGTGCTGAGTAATTGCCAAGATTTGGAAAAGAAAAGTATGAGTTTGTAAGGGCAAAAGAGGGNTCAAAACTTCCTTCTCGTGATTTAATATTGCTAACAGAATTAATATTGCTATAAAAGAAACTATATTCCTGCAAAAACTATATTACTGCACAAACTATATTGCTGAGAAAACCTCTGAAATGATGTCTCGATAAGTTTATAAAGGAATGCTGTCTCCGCGTAACGCGTAACTTTTTTCGAACCTGTAATGAGTTTTTACTATCAAAACTCGCTGCTCTGTTGTAAATCGCTTAAATAACAATGGCTTATTCAATCGAACTGATAATAGATAACACAAATTATTAGAATAGAACTGCCAACAAAATGGAGTTACCGCAAGTATGTACTTCAGTACACACATATGTTCCAATTTAACAAGTGTACAAGTGGAGTTCGATAATTAGCATAATCTTCCCTGCCGTTTCAAGATGGCGGCCATTTAAAAGTTTGTTTTAGTCATAACTTTTGAACCATTGGGTTCAACCATTCTGTATTGTCAACCATTAGTGTTCAACTATTCTGTTGTTGTGGGGGGATGATTTTGGGTTATTACATAATATAAAATAACTGCAAAGTTACAAATCTTTGTGTTAGGTACTTTCGGTGATCAGGTGCGTTAATGAAACACGGACACGGACAGACGGACAAATGTAGGAAATTAAATAGGTTCTTGGTCCCCATCCCGAATTTCGGCGTCTATTATGGGAAACCTTTTAGTTCATTAAATGTTTTATTTTATTTAAAACAAAAATTACTGAAGTAATTATTTAAATATGCCTAAAATAGTTATAATTAGAACGAAAACATATTATTATGCACAAGTTTATTTCCTTCTAAAATAGATTTGTCTAAGCCGGAAAATTCTTTAGAATTTACTTTAAAGGAAATTATTTCCTTTGAAGTCTACTGAATAAAGAGTTTCCTTAGTATTCCTTTGTTTTTGTTTTGGTGTCTTGATAAAAAACAAATTATTTTTCCTGATAAGTCTAGTGAGTTCTATTTTCCAGCAAGTTTGTTGTTTTTCTTTCACTTCTTTATACTTTAGAGTTAAAAAGAAAAGGTTTTTAAAGAGAAAAACAAAGATGAAGCAGAGTTTTTTTTCCTAATCCTTTGTTTTAATTCGGAATGAGCTGTTCAAACATCTGCTTGCATTTTCATGCATAAGATAAAAACCAAATCAGGGAATAAAATAAATATAAAACAGCAAAAATCAAATAAATAAACTTTAATCTCAGACTTAAAAAAAGGTAAGAAAAACAAAATTAGAATAATTTAGTTGGAAAATTCACTATGAAAACTTTTATTTCTTCTGAAAAACTTTGAATACAATTTCCTTAAATACAAATGAACTTAATTTATGGTCGAAATGCAAAGCCGGAGAGGGAGAATTGATGTATTTGTATGTTATTGTTTCCACTTAGTCTAGTTCTATGCTTAATTAACTTAAATTTATCTCCTCCTATTTCGAATTTTCAAGGCTAAAAACGTTTCTTGAGAAATTTAATCGTGTTTAAACCGAAAAGCAAATATGGCTCTTATTTTATTTCGGGGAAAGTTTTGTTTGTTATCGAGAAACCATATCAATCTATATTTGATTTTTAAATAATTGTTATGCTACGCTACTTCATACAATTTTTGTAAAACGGACATTTTGGATAAATGGTAATTACCTTCTATTTTCTATTATAACAATACTAAAAATAATTACGTTTTCCACTTATCTTTTTTTATTCAAATAGACAAGACCATATGAGAAATTGAACTTAGATTATTGTTGTTGAATCTATAATAATTTTATAAAAATAACATCATTAGCCTTTTGATTCTCTTTCTTAATAATCGTCAAGCATCGTTATATATCAATTTGTTTTTTTTTTTCAACAAGGTAACCTCTGTATGTGGTGGCATGTTGGGTTTTTGGGAACTTCTTTAGATTGTACATACGCTCCCCTATGTTGTTTTAGAATATAAATGACTTTGACTAAATAACTATATTAAGAAAAAAGTATATTTAGTCCAATGTACTTTGGGGCAAAGGAATATCACTCTTGTTTTTATAAGGGGAGGAACCCAGTCTAAAGAAGTGCCGGTTTTTGTATAATGTCATATAATGGATTCAAAATACAAAAGATCAAAATTTGACGTTAATCTCTTAGTTTTAATATGTAATTTATTATACGAGCAGATAGTAACGTGGTGTTCTTATCTATCTATCTATTTTACAAATAAACAAGTCAGATTAAAATTTATGATCTTCGTAATTTCTAGTCTTAAAATAGACTTTTTGTCTCTTTGTCTTAAATACTTGTCTAAATCTTCGCTCTAAGAAAAAGAAGAGTCGATGTCTTTTTGTCTTCAGAATTTTCTTAAAAAAGGAACGTCATTTCTCTTAAACAAAGAAAAGAAGGCATCCCATTTTCTAATTAGTATAGTTCATTAGAAGTAGGACCATCATGTGTTTAGTATGATTACAAACATATGACTATATAACTAAAACATGACACGCCCTTCGTCGTAAAGAACAACACATGATCGAATCTCTACTTTAAATTGAATGTATAAAGAAAACTTTAAATTTTTTAACTAATTTTTTTAACTTCTAATGGAAGAGAATAGTCGTTACAAGTAAACCCCCTTAAGTTTTACAAAATATTAATTAACTTTTGCATGACACGATGTACCTTTGTCATAAAGAACAAGAACAACATATGCTTGAAATTTAATGTATAAAGAGAACTAACTTTAAGTTTTTCTGGTGGAAGAGAATCGTCATTCATAGTAACAGACTTAAAGTGTTCAAAAAAATATGATTAACTTCCGCAGAATTTCAAACTTTTTCACTTCAGAAACACGTCTAATATTAGACCTAGTATAAGAAAATATATAATCAAAAAAGATGTTTGTTTTAAGACTGAAAAAGAAGTTATGTGTTTATATTTATTCTTTCGTATCTTTTTATAACTAACTACTCTGATCAAACTGATCTTGACCCTCGCCGAGAAAAATCTTGTTTTTTAGTCAGGAAAATATAACTAAAAGTCAAAGAAATGTAAAGAAGAAAAACTAGTGGAAATAAAGAAGACTAACAAGTAATATAAACAAGGAATACATTATGACTGTGTGGTAGAGAGAGGAAAAATTAAAAACTATGAGACATGTTGCTCGTTTCTATACAGACTTTTTACAAACGAAACATCGAAATTTTCATATTGATTGTACAATAAAAGTAATAAGTTTACAAATTTTATTAATATTGTGGACAGAAACAGGGAAAGATATCGTAGTAGTTATTACAAATTTTAAATTATTAAGTTGATACCACTGGAAGATGAATGATAATGACAAAGACCTTGAATAAAGTTTAGCTAAATATATTTAGTTTAACATAAAATTGTTTTTTTGCTTTATAACTTGTGCCTACCTACTTTTGTTTAATGAAAAATAAATTGATAAGGCAATTTTCGTTGTTGGTTTGGAGGTGTTTCTGTAATTAATATCTTCGGCAAATAAAAGAATGTGTAACAATGAAACATTTTTGATTTTGTTGAAGTCAGTTTCCGTTATTTACCAACGAGGTATGAAACGTAAATATTTACTGTGAGTATGTTGGATTTTTAACTCAAATGTATGAAAGTTTTTTCTTTCTAAAATAGTGAGGTATCATTGTGCCAAAAATAAAAAAATTAAGGGGACACACAACTATAATGTAATATTTTCACGGATAAAAAAAAACCATGTTAATATAAAATATGGGGTATGGGGTACCTCGGAACTTTTCCTCACTTCTGAGGCCACTAAGTGGTTAGGAAGCAGCATTGGGCGTGGTCAGTACTTGGATAGGTGGCCGTTTTGTACTGATTTTATTTTTGTTTATTTTATTTATTTTTTTTTTGTTTATTACATAAATAAAACTATAAATTTAGCAATTTAGTTAATGTGCGCTGAGAGATGAAAATTAAGCACTAGCCAAGTTTCATTAAAATCGGGCGAGTAGTTTTTAAGATATGTGAGTACCAAAAATATCAAACGACAGATTGACAAATTGACAAACTGATAGACAAGAGACCAAAATTGTTCCCTGATGTCTGAATCGGATTTTTGTCTTGAAAATTGATGAATTCAAAGACTTATAAAAGTCTTTGGAATGATCACAGTGCTTACGTTACCTGCGATAAGCTTGGAAGCAATAAATAAATAAAATTAAGATATTAAGGAATTTAAACTATTTGGGGGAGAAATTTTTGTTAGAGATTGACGGACAGATTTTTTTTCTATTTTTATCTGTTGGTCCTTTTACTCGTCTATCTAGTTAGTTACTATTGTTATGCGTGGCTGTATAAATTATTTTCCCACGCGTTGCGGTTTTAATCATTACTTCTTAAGTTGTAATTGCTTACTGATTGCAGGAGAAACAAACATACAGTTGATATTTTACTCAATTATTCATCCCTACAACTAATGATTCCAGTAATACTAATAATTGTGAGGTAGAAAGAATTTAATCATATTTTCACATCTCCCGAAACATTAAAAAGATCTAGCGGTACTTTACGGTACCATGGGAAATGAATAAAAATTAAAAAAACAGCAAAAAAAATATATATATATCCGTAAAAAGGTACAGTTTTTAAAGACTAGTATTAAAGTATACTCTCTATCTCTAGTTATGAATATAGAATAAGAGTTAAATAGACGAGGAAGTAGAGAATATATACTAAATAATTTTAGTAAGATTAAAAAATAAATCGGTCCAACCAACTCGAAGAAAAATTTTTATAGACACAGAGATAGTGTATTTAAATCATATATATCTCATGTAATTATCTTATTATTAAACATTTAAAAAAAAAAAAAAAAAANAGTTAAAACGTCAGAATACCTAATATCTAATGTTAGAATGTCATTAATTCTATTTTCTGCTTTTTTTTAAATATTTTATTTTCTTAGTATTAGAAAGAGGCGAGAAGAAGAAAGATAATGACACTTTAAATCAAACAAGATTGCAATTAAAATTAGAAATAAACATATTAATAACTAAAAACAAAGTGGATTATTTTGGCAAGAGACTATTTTTCTGTTTCTTTTACCTCACAGACTGTTCCTTAAAAAAACTGTCAGCTGTCGACTTAGTTACTTCCCTGTCTGGAGTTTTAAGCTAGCCTTTGATGTTTTATGTCCAATTAGCGTTTTAAGGTCTACATTCAAGGTAAGGTTTAAGGGCATCTAAGAACAAAATAGAATTTACTATTTTAGGCCGAAGAATTAATAATTATTATTATTACATGAGAGTGACACATACCACATACTTACACATTGTTTGTTTTGATCCTTCAATCTAGTTTTATTTCCTTATTAACCCTCGGGTGCGCGCGGCGTAATTGAGACATGAGGAGGCGTGCACCCCTGATAGTACTTAATCTATTTTATTTGTCCACAACAGGTAAAAAATATAAACTTGAGACCATTTTAACAAAATATTATAAAACATATTTAAATTGGTTTTATTATTTTTTAGAATTGTATTATTGTTCATATTTTATTTTTGAATCCTGGTAAAATATTCATTTATTTTGTATTGTATACATTTAATTTAAACTAAAATTAGCGTAATAATAAAATTTAAGTGAAAGTGACGCTGACGCGGGTTACCAATAGGCACAGAATTGAAGTATATTATAATCACGTACGATGTCAAACAGTGACCAATCTCCTGATGAAAGCAAGAATTGTAGCAAGAAAAATCCCTATCTTCCGCAAATGCTGCCTAAATTTTATCTAAATTTCACAGATGTATCTAAAATTTAGGACTTACAGGACCGCGTGTTCCTCAGGGTTAAGTAATGAATAACAGGATTGTAGGGGTAATGAAAAATGTTTAAACGTATATTTTATTCATTTAAAGTCCATGTTGTAAAATCTACAATCTACAATCTACATATTATGTCATTTGAATCTAAAAGAGATGAAACATTTTCCACACTGATGATCATACGAGTATAATCAGTATGAAACATATCAATTATAATATATTATGAGTAAAGTAGAAGATCCTTTCTATCGGTAAACTTCAAGCCTAAAGAGTAGTAACGAGTAACGAGACGTAATTAAAAACTAAATTTATCTCGGGAAACAAATTAATTAGAGAACTGTCGTCACGAGCAATTGTGCAATTTCTGTCAATTATAATGAAAACATTTATTTTCTAATTCACATTACAGAAAATGTTAAAGTAAAGATCGTGCATACTATTTGTTAGTTAACTCAATAAAAAATTGCGATCGTGATGAAATTGCATAGAAAATAGCAGATTCATGATAAATTGATTGCTTTATTTAATGATCAATGCAGTTATTGGATTAATGGATTTAAAAGAAAGTATATTTTATAGGCACGATTGAACTTTATAAACACTATCTATAGGTTTTAAAAACTAAAGCAAACTCCTTGTTCTTAAAGAAGATAGAATTTTACACGAATCCGCTTTTGAAATAATGCTAGATCAAAATTTGATAAAATTAAATAGAACTTCCTTATATATACATGGTAATATTGAATTTATATATTACAAAATATCATATTTAATAAATTTATTATTAAATATTTAAAAAAAAGTTTAATCAAAGAGTTTTTTTTTTTTACAAAGACCGGTTTCGGATTCAATTTCCAACAGGGTCACATTTATTTTTATTTTAATACTTCAGAGAGTAGATTTTTTTTCGTGTTAACAACTTATAAAATTACCTATAAATACATGTACTATTATTTTTATTAATTATTTTTCACATTTTTTAAGAATTGTTGAGAGGCTGCATCCTGCAAGTTTATATTGCTAAAATTTATTTCTTCATTTCATCTGTGGGTATGATTTTTCTCAATATTTTNTATCAATCTATATTTGATTTTTAAATAATTGTTATGCTACGCTACTTCATACAATTTTTGTAAAACGGACATTTTGGATAAATGGTAAATACCTTCTATTTTCTATTATAACTGCAATACTAAATCTTTTTTACTTTCTCATATAAAGAGAAAGTATTGTGATGGCGCAAAAATTCGATTTAGAGATTTTGATGGATTTACCCATTTTGAGGTCCCCTGAATCCAAAAAAGTGGTTTTTAAAAAATGTCTGGCCGTCGTCAGTCGTCTGTCGTCTGTCTGTGCAGACGCCTGGAGCCTAAACTACTGGGCGGATTTTGACGAAATTTGGC
>KZ655738.1:17638-39996 GCA_001010745.2 Gerris buenoi
AAAAATTGGGAGTACCCTTAAAAAAATTGGGGAGAACTACAACTTTTTTGTACTTTTTTTAGGGGGGGGGGGAATCTAAATTTACGTCGAGAATTATCAGCAGTATACATATAATATGTAAATATTGAATGAATGAACGAATGCCTTTTGGTTTATAAAATGGTATGTGGCAGAGTTAATTAAAGTGTTATCTCACAATTAGTTAAACCAAATCAGCTTTTGCTGGGGCAAAAAGTTATACTACATCACAGTAGTATGTAATAGTACATTACGCGTCTAGTGCGGAAAGTAGCATTTTGCATGCGAGTGTGGAGTTTGCACCCGAGCAAGAGCGAGGGTAGTAAAACCACACGAGCAAAGCAAAATGTAGTTTTCACACGAGTTAGGTGCCTTATCTACGATTGTGAGATTTTAATAATAAATGCAGAAAAAAATTAATAAACCTCCTGTATGTAAGTACATATTTATGTTTTGATTAAGATAACATTAATTCAATAGTTGTATTTTGTGCCGAATTAATTATTTTGGAAGGCGTAAAAATGCTCTTCATTTTCTTCATTATCACCTAAATCTCTCATTGATTTTCACAAGAAACTCGATATAAACAGTTACTTTAATTAAATAATCAGCAAATCAGAATGTAAACAAACTTGCTAATTGTGCGTTAAGGTGAAGAATTCATATTTTTTTTCTGACCTATAGGTCGGAAAAAAAGAGGATTTCTTCAACTTATTATGAACGCACATGCGCAATGAATACAGCTACGAAAAGATTAACTTTGTATGCATCTAAAAAGAGATATAATGTTTACATTTCGTATCAATCGCAGATAAATATTATTTTATGTATTTAGGAAATGACCATAACGTGACTCACCACGGTGATAGGGAGCGCAGGATCTGAGTTAGGGGTTGATCTTTTTGCTGTATGGTGTTGTGGCGACCTGTCATTTTGCTGATGGGTTCTCTCACTTTGCTGAATGACCCTGTCAATTTGCTGCTGGGGCCTGTCAACTTGATTCTGCTGTATTCTCTCGGATTGCTGCTGTGAAATGAGTGTCGGAGATCCGGGCACACTTGACTTTCCAGTATTTAACCCTGAAACAAAAAATTAAAACGTAATTAGAAAATAGCTAAAATCCTCAACAACCAGATCAGATGACGATTGGTTTGTTCCAACAACACTTCAAACTAGTTTGCAACTTTCCGACACATGTGCATTAGAAACAGGAGTTCAATTTTTGCACGATTTCAAACTAGTTTGAAGTGTGGTTGGAACAAACCTAATAATTATACATACAAAGGACGTATCCGCAACTAAATTATGACTTCCCAAACTTTTAACGTAGTGCTATGTTAGCAAAGATGCTTTCCTTTAATATCTACCTATATTATTAAAAAAGTTTTGCAAACAAACAAGTTCAGAGAGAGAGATATATACTAAACTGTGTAAAGAGAGAGTAAGGGAGGTACCCCCCCCCCCCCCCGACATGAGGAATTAGGTAATTACCAATAAAGAATTAGATTTTAATAACAACTAATTATAATTGTTTAATAAAAGCTGATTATATAAGTAGTTTTCTACTTAATGCAGCTGACCTATCTGAACTATATAATGCGCTTTAAAAGCTTTCCGTAAGAAAATTAAAATAAATAGATTGTTTTTAAAATATTATAAAGATCTCATACATGACAAAGATACAACATAAATTAACGCATTTTATTATTTTTTAGTACTAAAAATTATTTGAAACATTAAGAAGGTTGAGGTGAAGTAATCGTATAACATAAATTAAGGTAATCACAAGAAAATGAAAACTATATTGTAGAAACAAAATATTGTTTATAATTTTTGTTACATTGAAAGATAAAAGACTTCATTAAAACATCTAAAACTCTTAACTCAATTATAATATCTAAATAAACTAAAACATTAATTTAAAAAACTATAACATTAACTTAAAGTATCTAAAACATAAATTTAAATAATCTAAAATATTCATTTTTACGATTTTGGTAGTATTCATACTACAGAATGATTAAATTTAATTTAAATCAAATTATAATTATTATTAACTACGGGAAACATTCAGAGAAAAACAAGCTCCAGCGCCGGGGTTTGAACCCGTTAAATCGTAAAAATGAATTTCTAATTGATTGTACGAAGTACAGGTACTAATTGGGTACTTTATAATTATAAGCGATATTTCTCGGTCTAGTTCTATACGGGTTCAAACCCCGGCGCAGACTTAGTGGAAAATTAAAAGCTTTAAAATCGGGTCAAGGTATCAATAACGTCAGTAGAAAACCATTCTCCTGCGTAGCTTAGTTGGTCAGAGCAATGTACTGGAAATACAGAGGCCCGGGATCAAACCCCGGCGCTGGAGCTTGTTTTTCTCTGAATGTTTCCCGTAGTTAATAATAATTATAATTTGATTATAATCTAAAATATTAATTTAAATATACTAAAATATTATCATAAAGTATCTAAAACATTAATTTTAATAAACTAAAACATTAACTTAAATAAACTAAAACATTTACTTAATATAGTATTTAAGGAACCTATTAAAGAAAAAATCCTATAATAATATGATAGTAAACAATCAAATAAATAGTTGACAAAAATAAAATAGTACGTTAATACAAGTCGGCATTAAATTAAAGGTCGGTGGACATGTGCACGATGCAAGTGTTGAAGCTATACTGAAAGGAAAGTCAAGAAAAGACGAAGGAGGGGGGTATTGTTTACATCCAGGTTCTAAGCTGTGTTTATGCGAAAACAAATATTATATTTATTTATCTTTAACCCTACGAATTAATTTAAATGAATCGAACCTTATTATTCGATATTTGTTTATCCTTTCTTTATACTTATTTTGATAAAATAAATAATATATTTAATAATATAAGTTAATAAAAATCATTATTTTTTAAAAAGCAAATATGATGATATTTATTTTTACATTTAAATTTGTTTAGAAATAAATGAGGAGATTCGGCGATGAATCAATCACTGAGTTGTTTACATTTAAATCATTTATATAATCGAGTCCCGACGAATGCGAAGACTCACCACAAAATTAACTGTTATTGCTAACCTAAGGTAACCAGACTTTTTCCAACAAACATAAACGTTTGTTTTGATTTGTTGTTCTTCAAATAGGTATACTAAACTTATCTAAATTAACTTAATTTCATTTTTATTTTTAAATGTAAAATTAAGCCAGTTGTCACGGGTTTATTAAATATAATTAAATATAAATATAATCATATTTTTATTTATAGCTAATATAAATATAATCATATTTTTATTTATAGCTAATATAAATATAAATTCCTAGTTAGCACTTTCATTATTATAAAACCTTGACATAAAAACGGATTAAATTGTTACAATGTTATTGTAAGATGGACATTTTTCAGCACGTGGTTATAATGATATCACATTCTTATCAGGTATTTTAAAGCTGTTCCAAGAATAATTTCAAATAATAATAAGAAGTTAATACCAAGAGTATTATAAATATAATAATAAATAATATTATTTTTGGAAATGACATATTAGATAAATTACTTATAAACATAATAATTACACATCAGAATATTATGAATTAGTAGAAGGTCTCTTATATTGTAATAATAGATAAATACCATCCCTCACATTTCCTTTTCCCTATCCAACTTGTAGGGGTAGAAATTGGTTAAAATTTTGAAAAAAAAAACAAACATATTTTCAACTAATGATTGCAGTTCAGAAGGTATTTATGCGTTATTTTCTCCTTTATTTTGTATAGCAGGAATATCTCTTTAATGTCCAACAGAAATCGGCTAGCATATTTGGCGTCACTGACCCATAAAACATTTTTTTTTTTTTTTTTTTTTTTTTTTTTAGAAAGCTAAAACAACCGCTGTTCGCTGTTTTTATCCATTCCTTTAACAAAAAATGTTTTTATCAATCCCAGTTAAATTTAAATAGAGGTTGGAGGTATAGACTTTGTGGGAATCCAACAGAGACTGAAAGACAACATTTTTAGTTACCGAAAAAAGTTGTTTTGTCTATCTCTGCTGTTCCATATGCACCAGAATATCTCTGCTGTTGTATATGTACCAGAATCAGCGAAATTTGGTATATCCTAGTTGAAAACCGGCCCCATGGCTAACACATGATCAGAGGAACAACCTCAAAAAAATCTTGATAAATTATTCCATAATATATTTTTGAGATGAGGCGTTTTAAGGTTAATAAGGGGTGAATTTTGACAGAGAATTACGTGCTGAACTACTACTAGAACACTAGTAGTTCTAGTAGTAGTAATTTGCATGGCAAAAATGATGGCCGCTAACTTGGAGTACACCATTAACCGATTTGGCTAAAAGTGGTCTTAAAATTTTGCACTATTTTTTGCACATTTATTTAGAATCTCCATCAAAATATATTGATGGGTTTCAAGGAATGAGCATTTTTTTGGCTCTGATAACACTGTTCTGCAAAAAAAAGCCTCATAATGAAAATGTCCTTTTCTGAAGTATTTGGGTGTGCTGAGTCCGAATCTGAAGTCAAAATTTGTCCTATACGTACAGTTTTCCCGGAAAATGCGCCTAAAGTTCGGAAAAAAAATGTTTTGGGGGGTTTTTGACCCAAAATTTCGTAATAAAAGTATGTATTGGGCGTTTGAATATCTTTAAAGTATGAAGAACACGAATCAAAAGTAAAAAAAAAAATCTATTGACCTTACTTTTGTAAGAAAAATTAAAAAATTAAATCGATTTTTCCTCATATTGAGTCTTTGTACTTCTATTACTTCTTCAATGGTATAGGTATGTTATGAGACTTTTTTCTGACATTAGTCTAGAGAATTACAATTTATGTGACCAAAGGAGGGGAGGGGGGTCAAGAAAAATTGGGAGTACACTCAAAAAAATTGGGGAAATCACAACTTGTATGTACTTTTTTTAGTATCCCCCCCCCTTTTCGTGACCTCCCCTCCCCCCTTTCGGTCACATATATTGTAATTCTCTAGACTAATGTCAGAAAAAGTCACAAAACCTCTGTTTATACTACTGAAAAAGTAATAGAAATACTAAGACTCAATATGAGGGANCAAAAAAATGCCTCATAATGAAAATGTTTTTTCCTGAAGTATTTTGGTGTGCTGAGTCCGAATCTGAAGTAAAAATTTTTCCTATACGTACAGTTTTCCCGGAAAATGCGTTTAAAGTTCGGAAAAATTGTGTTTTTGACCCAATTTTTCGGCCAAAAAAATTTTGTGAAAAAAAAAACTTGTAAAAACTGTGTAAAAAAGTACTTGTAAGTACTTTTTTAGTATCCCCCCCTCTTTCGTGTCTCCACTCCCCCCTTTCGGTCACATATATTGTAATTCACTAGAGTCTAGACTAATGTCAGAAAAAGTCAAAAAAACATCTGTTTATACCTCTGAAAAAGTAATAGAAATACAAAGACTCAATATGAGGGAAAATCGATTTATTCTTTCTTATTTTTTATTTTTCTTAAAAAAGGAATGTCAACAATTTTTTTGACTTTTGATTCCTGTTCTTGACAGTTTAAAGATATTCGAACGCCCAATATATATATTTTTTTTTCACGAAATTTTTTAGGGCGAAGAATTGGGTCAAAAATCCCCCAAAACACAATTTTTCCGAACTTTAGGCGAATTTCCTGGGAAAACTGTACGTATAGGAAAAATTTTGACTTCAGATTCGGATTCAGCAACCTCGAAAACATAAAGATCAGACAAAATTTTCTTAGGGGCAGAAATTTTGCAGAACAGTGTAATTACACAATGAGAACTACGTTACATTTTAACACGTAATTTTCTCAGTCGCAAAACTAACTCTTTCAGATGAATCTATTTATTTAAATCTAATTAAAAATGAATGATAAAATGAGAGAATGTTGTGATAAAAAGAAAATATTTATCTCTAAAACTTTTATACTTTTTATTTCCAACTGTATCTCGACAATATTAAATCGTAAAGTCCTCGAAACTACTTTCAAACTTCTAAAAAATAAAATAAAAATAACGAAAGACGTAATAAAAAAGAAATAGAATACAAGTATGAGAACAGGAATACTCCAACGAAATAAGTATCATATCAAAGTAAGTATACTTCTTAAATTGTCTTAAAAATAAAGGTTAAAGTAGGAAATATCACAGGTAAAAAAATACAGGGTAGGGGAAGAAAACCCTACTATACAACGAAGGAGTATAGAAGAAGAATAAATTGGAATTAAATTAAATACATTTTTTCCGTGGTAATCTGTGAAATAGTAACTATAGAGCCTAGAAAACAAAGCTAAAATCAATTTTTTCGTTACGTGGACTTAAAAAAATCTTTTCATTACTCCTAGGAGTAAAGAGAAAAATGTTTACGTCCTAGGACGCAAAAAAATTTTATTGTACTACAAGAACTTGTCAAAACTTCCGTAGGAGCGCTGATATCTTACTAATGTGGCTCATAGTACGATTGAATTCCGCTAGATGTCAATGCGTTTTATTTATCTTTTCTTATAGTGTAACCTCTTTTTAAGGTTTCTTTTCTTTAATCTTAAGTTTAAACTAATATTTGTTATTATTATATTGATTATTGATTAATATTTAATGTTTTTTATTGTCTGCTACCTCGGAAAAAATAGCATATGCTACACGACTGTGAAGAGTTTTTTCTTTACCTTGGCAATATTTCCTGTCTCGCTTCGCTCGACAGTAAATGTAATTGCCGCGGTAAAGAAAAAACTCACTTCACAGCCTAGTGACATAATATACTAATATTATGTAGTAGAATAGAGTCTCCACTATCTTAACCTCGTCCAGACTGCCGAACCGAGCAGATAAAAAGAACCGAGCTTTGGGTCTCTGCGCACGTCCTGTCTAAAGTACGCCTGCGCATCACAGACAGGGCATGCGTATAGACCAATGTTCGGCTCGTTTCCTCTGTTCGGTTCGGCAGTCTGGACCAGGCTTTCGCTAACGTGTATTTTTCGATGTAATTTTCTTCATCCAAAATAATCCTAATTGATCTGATATAATATTATGTAATTTAATTTCTTATTCAATGATGTAACAGGTGTCTCCCTAATTCCAGAAATAAAATAAAATTATAAAAAATCACAGGGAAGTACTTAGTCCAAGTACTTTTTAGGGTTTTGTAGATGAGTAAGCATACCCATTATGGAAATTATGATTTCTTGTCTTCGATCTCAAGAGTCCCGGGTTCGATCCCCCGGGAGGTCACAATGTTTTTTATCAGTAATTAACCAATAAGGAATGCAAATTTTATAAAAGCAAATATATATTTGTGTCCTACTCTTCAGCAGCTTTCATTTTATACCCAACTCAAAATTTAAAAAAAAAAATTTGGGCGCACTTCACTTTTTCACGCCCAAAATTGGAAATTTTTAAAAATTTAGGATGAACTCCCGGAATTTTCATCGCGCCACAATAAGGTATTAGCATGAATTATTTCGAAATTTTAGGATCAGCCGATCTATAGTGGTTGGGGGGGACCTTTTTTTTGGCGTATATTTTGATTTGTTTAACCAATAAGGAATGCAATATTTAAAAATGTAAATTTGCCATTATTTAATAATAATTTCCTTATTTTAATAAGGAATGCAAAATTTAAAAATGTATTCATATATTTGTTACCTACTATTCAGGAGCTTTCATTTGATACCTAACTCAAAATTTAAAAAAATAAAACTTTGGGCGCATGTTAAATTTTTGCACCTAAAAATGGCAATTTTTGAAAATTTGAGATGCACTTCCGGAATTTGCATCACCTCACAATAGGTTATTAGTATGAATTATTTCGAAATTTTAGGACTAGCCGTTATATAGTGGTTGAGTGGGGGCAATTTTGGGTATATTTTGATTTATTTGTCCAATAAGGAAGGCAAAATTTAAAAAAGTATTCATATATTTGTAATCTACTATTCAGCAGCTTTCATTTGATACCCCACTCAAAAATTTAAAAAAAAAAAAATGTATTTTTTTGAGTTTACCACATATTTTCAAATTGCGCATGCGCATATTTGATTTTTAACTTTTGTGTATTTGTCCTGTGTTTGGGCCCGGAAGTTACGCCAGTGTTTCAAATTTCAGCTTTTTAGCTTAAACGGTTCGGGCGCTATGAACCAAAGAGCGACGGACAGACGGACACATCACCCTCGGCATAAGGGTTTTGAGAAATATCTACAAAACCCTAAAAAAGTTCATTTCTCTATTTAACCAGTTTAAAAGCTATTTTCCTGAGAAATTGAAATTAAAACTTGTAATCTACCAGCTATGTGTTTACTTTTTGGAAGTGATTATGCCAAAGCTATCTATGAATTCTAATTCTATGAATAGGTAGCGGCAATAGACGGCTATGAATAAAACACTTTAATACTAATTAATTTTCTGAGAAAACTTTCATAATATGTTTAATGTGAAGAAAACCCGTTCATCAGAAAATGATAAGATATTTTTCTGCACCACCAAGTATAATATTTCTTAATTCTATCCTATATTTCGATGACAAGGTGCTAAAGAAGGACACTGTGTAAAAAAAGTTAAAAAAATAAAAATAAAATAAAAAAAATAGCAAGAAAAAAAGTTTAAAAGTTTTTAAGGAAAAATCAACACTGGGTTTTTAACAAGTAAAATAAGATTTTTGAAATTTATCAGAATTTTAAAACTTGACTTGTAGAAAGGAAAAGAGTAAAGATGCCTTTATCGTTCATCCTTCCCACGAGTTGGGGGAATCACCGCTTGGGGGAGTCAGGAGTCACCCTTAAGGGCTTAAGGATGATGGGTTTAAATTAATCACAGAGGTGTGTAAACAAACCAGACGGCTTGTTACCCCAGCAGGGTAAGTGAGGTAAACAGTCAAGGAAAGTGGGGTAAACAGTCTCACCTGGTTTTTCCTCTAGAGACACCGCTGGATTTAGATGAGGTAATTCTAACAAGATGCGGTTATAAGGGGTTGAATTTAGGGAATTGAAAATTACGCTAGCGTCACGTACCTCGCCTTCCTTTTCCTTATAAGAATATTAATTCTAACTGGATTCAACAGCCAACTTATATATTTAGTTCACTCAAACGAAAAATCTAGGCTCTATTACTGAAGCGAGGGTATTGCAATAGAAATAGTTAATATTAAGAGAATAGTTAATCATGATGATTGTCATAGTTATAGAAGATTATATGAGATTTTTAGTGAGATACGGTTTAAAGAAATTAGTTTTTACCAACTAGTGTCGTAAAATATATTTACATCGTCAGGGTATATGGCTTTGAATTTACAATTTTTTTTATCTTATTAATTTATAAACAAACCTGTTTTATAAATTGACACTGTCTGTTAAAAATCTTGTCTGGTCTTTTCATAATAACAGAGATAAATAAGAAATTAAAAATTTGATGTTATGTTATGATAGCAGATGCTAAGGTTATTGGTGTCAGTTCTAAAATTTACAGTGTTATTAGTTTTATATATATAATACATTTCCAGGACATTTCTTTTATAAAAATTTGGTTCTTGGGCAAGGACTATGGGATTCGAGAAATCAAATTTGTGTTTAGTGGAGTAGAAGTGTTGAGTAAGGGCAGTGGGGTTGGGGCAGTTGGGTTGGGGCAGTCTCAAAAATTTAACTTTGCCAAATCCTTCCTTAATCGCATTCTCGCTCTTAGTGATATTTCCTTTCATGATAAAAATATTCGCCTATTCAAACAAAGCCTTAAAGATAATAACTACCCTCAAAACATAATCAAATTAATAATTAACACTAGAAATAATAATAATAACGCAGCTCCAAACATCCCACTTGATAATAGTAATGCTAAATTTTGTTCACTGTCTTATGTCAAAGGTCTCTCTGAAAAAGTCAAAAAAATACTTCAGTCCCCTACCACTAAAATTTCTTTCAAACCTATTAACACCGTCAAAAGCCTATACTCCACGCTCAAAGACCCAACTCCTCTCACTTACAAATCCGATGTAATTTACAAAATTAATTGTTCTGAATGCGATTCATCTTATATTGGCCAAACCTCCCAGTACCTACACAAGCGTCTATACCAGCACGAATACAGCCTCAAACCCAACTGCCCCAACCCCACTGCCCTTACTCAACACTTCTACTCCACTAAACACAAATTTGATTTCTCGAATCCCATAGTCCTTGCCCAAGAACCAAATTTTTATAAAAGAAATGTCCTGGAAATGTATTATATATATAAAACTAATAACACTGTAAATTTTAGAACTGACACCAATAACCTTAGCATCTGCTATCATAACATAATATCAAATTTTTAATTTCTTATTTATCTCTGTTATTATGAAAAGACCAGACAAGATTTTTAACAGACAGTGTCAATTTATAAAACAGGTTTGTTTATAAATTAATAAGATAAAAAAAATTGTAAATTCAAAGCCATATACCCTGATGATGTAAATATATTTTACGACACTAGTTGGTAAAAACTAATTTCTTTAAACCGTATCTCACTAAAAATCTCATATAATTATACTTTAACGGTTGCTAACTTAAATTTAATCCTATTGGTTATAGAAGATAAATAATTGAAATAGAGGGTAGTGGTGTAGGGGAGCCGAGTGACAATATTTATAATCTTCTTACATTAAACCCCTGACAGTTCCGCTTCAACCGATTTTGGAATAAGGTTTTAGTCAGGGTGCCCACGGACAAAAAAGTCAATTATACATACTCTTTCCAAACCTCTTTGTGGCTAAGTCTGACGCCTTTTTCCTCTGTGATTATATTTGGTTTTGGGGCGTTTTTCATTATTTGAACCCTTGAAACGTCAGATTGGAAAAAGTTCTGCGTCAGACAATATTAAAATGTTGAGTTATAGGGTTGAAATAATGTATCTTGAGAAAATCAGCTGGGCTATGAATTAATATTAATTAATATCCAGCTAATTTTCTCAAGATACATTATTTGAACCCTATAACTCAACATTTTAATATTGTCTGACGCAGAACTTTTTCCGATTTTCCAGTCTGAGGCGTCAAAGTTATAGGGCCCAAATAATGAAAAACGCCCCGAAACCAAATAAAACCACAGAAGAAAACAGTGTCAAACTTGGCCTAAACAAGCCATATAGGGGGCCAAGTTGTTAGACCAAGTTTGACACCGTTTTCTTCTGTGATTTTATTTGGTTTTTGGGTGTTTTTCATAATTTGGGCCCTACAAAGAGGTTCGGAAAGAGTATGTAAAATTGACTTTTTTGCCTATGAGCACCCTAACTATTTGCTCTGTTAGTAAACCATAACGTTACTTTCGTAGAGCTTAATTTAAATGTTTCACTTTTCACAAGAATATAAGCCATAACTATTAACATTACAAATGAAAACAATGTAAAACACTCTCTTTGATACTACCACAAAATTATTTTGGATCAATCTGGTCTCTAAAGATCAACATGCTATGAACTAACGTGGCAAGGTTATGGAAAAAACTAAGTCTAATAGACCATCTGATTAATTATTACTCAGTACTACCAACTTAAAAACTAAAAAAAAACTATAAGTGCGAAGATAAATAAAATAAAAATATATTTAAAAGAGGTTAAAGCTTTAATTTATCATTTATATGTTTAATAAAATGCGTAAGGAACTTTGTTCCGAACGGTTGTCCCGCGACACTACACGTATTTTTATTTCGGTGTTTTGACTAACATCGATGTTGGCTCGATTTGATGATTAGCTATCAATGTCCCTATGCAAATATTGATGTAACTGACATTAATAGCGGCAGACTGATAACAATACTAAGGCATGATCAGGATCAGACAAGCATATATTTCAAAAAGGAATTCAAAGGTAAATTTATGTTAATCCTCTGGCGCTAGCGTTCCGTTTCCCTTTGAAAATTTATCTCTTCTTTTATTTATTTATTTAACTGTTTTACTCGCATAATAAACGTACAACTAAGCTGACACTAAAAATACTTTAATAGTTTCTACAGTGATGTAACATCTATTTCGTTGTCTTATATACTTCAAGGGATGATAAATTAGGAAATGTTTTGTTCTGTATTTCAACTACGTGTTAACTTGTCTATTCTTCGATGATCTAAAAACGCAGTCGACCACAATATTAATGATAATAATTACAAGATAAAAAGATCTTTTTACATAGAATAATACTATATATAGAAGGAGTGTCACTGATAACATTAAAGCCAACTTTGGTTGTGATCCTTATCCGCGTTCTAAAAGTTCATTTTTGTAATTTGTGACGTCATAACTCTAAAATTATTTGCCTTCGGTTTTTTAATTTAAGTTTTTTATTAAATTATAATTATTGATAGTCAGTTTAGTTTATTGTAATATTTTTGTTGTGTTTTATATTATTTTAGCTTGAAATATGCTAAAAATAATATTTATTTTATCATGCCGGGCGAGTTGAAAAAAATGACGTCAGAGTGAAATGTAAACAATAACCAATGGTAGGGCTTGTTTTCTTGACGTTTGTGGACGGGCATTGAATAGTTACTAAAGCGTGGCCAACCTTCTCCAGCTTAAATGAAAAAAAAGAGTGTTGTTATGTTGGTCCCCTGGTCTAAGGGACACAACCTCTCGGCAAAAGTTGGCTTCAGTCTCTTATCAGTAATTGCTGATAAGATTCTATGCTCCTTCTATATATAGTATTATTCTGTCTTTTAATAAACTACGTTTTTAAATTTTCTGTCATAAATCATAAATTTTAAACCCGTCAAAATGAAGATTGTAAACATGGCTCATGTCAAAAATAATAATAATAAATTGCGGATTTTTTCCGCACTAACTTTCCATGCAGCAAATTTTGCTGAAAACGAATTAATTTTTGCTGCAAGATGGCTAAAAAGATTAAAATGATGCATTGTCAATAATTGTCATCGTGTTCTGAGCTGTACTAAAAGTTTTAAATGACTTGCTACTCGGGAAGTTATTTAAATATTATGATGCAATTATAATGACTTTACAATTATAATGAGGAAGCCAAGGGAGAATAAAGAACGAGGGTGAAAGAGACAGAGATAAGGAAGGCTTTGAGACGCGCTCTACTAGGAGATCAAAACTAGCACTGGGCTATAGGGCTGGAGTGGGGGAGGCCCGAAAGTAGCCGAACTACATATCGCGTCGTCGGTTACCTTCAAGTTCGTTTTTTTCCTCTAGCCTAGAGCAACGTCTAGTCCAACTAGGACTACCTCCTGCGAGTACCTACTGCCCTGGTACCAGTGGAACTCTTTTCGGCTCTGCGAAGCGAGGTAGGGGAGGCCCCTACAGCTGGAGACTGGACTGCAGACCTCCTATAGCTTTCTAACTCTCTGTTACACTTTTCTGAGTTTTTAAGTAACATAACGCTTTTTGAGTTATGTTCCAAATCGTCAAAATCGAAATGTCAAAATCGATTGCATGATTTGTACTGGAGAAACAAACAAACAAACAAGAAATCAAGCTAATAAAAACGTAGTAAAAAATTAAATGAAGAAGCATCATTATTAATAGATAACAATTTATTGTTATACATTTTATAATCTCATTTTAATATTTTGATTTCAATTTAAACAAAAATTAATCTGTTTAGGGTTTTAACCTTAAACTGATGTAAATTCACTTACACACGTCAAATTAAGATAAATACAAAACTTTCTTTTCCAACTCTTTCTTTTCCAAGTATTTCTAAACCATCTTTTAAAAGAGAGGTTGATTTATTCAAATACTTGTTGAAAGCAAAGTGATAAAATGGAATTAAACTTTTTCATCCTCACTTGCTCACTTTTAAACTTTATTTTATACTGAGGCAAAAGTTTACATTTGACTAGAGACATAAATATCTTATACAAGATAAGTTCTTTTAAAAGTTTTTCCTGCCCTTATAAATTTTCTCTTAAGAGAGGTTTTTTTTTCGTCGAAAAAGAAAAGAGGAATGCATTAAACATGCTTTGAAGTATAAAGGGTAATTTAGAAAGCTAGGGAAATTCAGAAGCAAGGGGTTTACAGCTTGGTGAAAATAGTTTAAGAGAGGTAGTTTTCACTCAAGTGCTTCCTTTCAAATTAAGTTATGCTTAAATTCTAGCCTGCATTCCTTCATAAGTAAAAAATAAGAATAGCTGAAGGAGGATAATAAGAAGATTAGACAATAAGAACTTTCAAGTTACTACTTGAACGTTTGATGTAAAAAATAAAGTTATCACATAAACTTTACATGAGATTATATTATTAAAAAGTATTAATAGGATATGGCCAAACAGTCAAACATGAACTTTCCATGAGATTATATTAAAATGTATTTAATAGGATATGGTCCAACAGTCCAACATACACTTTCCATGAGATTATATTAAAAAGTATTTAATAGGATATGGTCCAACATAAACTTTCCATGAGATTATATTAAAAAGTATTTAATAGGATATGGTCCAACAGTATATTAAAAAGTATTTAATAGGATATGGTCCAACAGTCCAACATAAACTTTCCATGAGATTATATTAAAAAGTATTTAATAGGATATGGTCCAACAGTCAAACATAAACTTTTCATGAGATTATATTAAAAAGTATTTAATAGGATATGGTCCAACAGTCCAACATAAACTTTCCATGAGATTAGATTAAAAAGTATTTAATAGGATATGGTCCAACAGTCCAACATAAACTTTCTATGCGAGATTATATTAAAAAGTATTTAATAGGATATGGTCCAACAGTACAACAAAAACTTTCCATGAGATTATATTAAAAAGTATTTAATAGGATATGGTCCAACAGTACAACAAAAACTTTCCATGAGATTATATTAAATAGCATTTAATAGGATATGGTCCAACAGTCCAACATAAACTTTGCATGAGATTATATTAAAAAGTATTTAACAGGATATGGTCCAACAGTCCAACATAAACTTTCCATGAGATTATATTAAAAAGTATTTAATAGGATATAGTCCAACAGTTCAACATAAAGTTTCTGTCAACCCTGTGACATTTGTAGCTTAATACCTAAATGTTCTTCAATATCCTAATGTATTCAGTGAAAATGCATAGAGGAATCCTTCTGCATACTCTCAACATACTGATCGTACGTTACTTTGGAAAACTGTCCAAAAGGATCAAAGGAAAATCTAAAAAGGTTCGTGAGAGCAATGTGGTTATCTTATCAACTGTTGAGTAGTTGAAGCAAGTTGCCTTTAAGGATGTAAGAGTTAAAATTGTCGAAACCCTTTAATGCTGGGAAATTTTGTGTTCCCCAATTTTCAGAGAAATTTGTCTTTTATCTATCAACAAAAGAACAGTTCTAAAAGAACATTTCTGTGGGTGTGTTGGGAAATAAACTTCAAAAGCTATTATAGATCGTAGGTTACAACTTTTTCTGATGAAAGTGTGTGACATTTGTAAGATATCACTGGAGTTTCTTTTTGAACATTTCTAAAAGGGTTGAGAAATAAACTTCAAAGACTGTTATAGATCATTGGCAACAGTTACAACTTTGTCTGATTAAAGTATGTGACATTTGTAAGGTATCTCTTGAGAGATTCTTTTCCAGCAAAGATAGTTGAAAAGTAAGAATCAATACTGAGATAACTCACAAGAAAACTTATATGGATGTGATGCATACAACCTTCTACTGAACAATTATAATACTAATTGATAAATTTGATAGAGTCTTCATGCATTTTCTGTAAATTCAATTCAAACTTGAGTTAGAAGAGTCAAAATTCAATAGGTTAAAAATTGAATATGCTCCCTCTTGTAAAATAGGTATTTGCTATTTTCTTTTACTATTTGTTAAAGATTATGGCTCGGAAAGTTTATGGCTCGTATCCCTTTGGAAAAAAGTTAAATATTATCCATTGCAGTTAGGTCTTGCTATCTGAGGGTCTTTGGAAGAAATGCATCATTCGAAAAGGGATTGTTTGCTTGGGGCATCTTAAATTTAGTTCCAAATAAGAGGCTCTCCACAAAGAGGTTTACAGTACCATTATGTACGTAAAAGAACACCACGATTCATAACAATAATGTACGCAAATGAAAGAGTAGAAGTAGTAAATACCAACGAGTAACAGAGATAGTGAGATAACAGTGAATGTGAATATTTCGTATTTATATATATTGCTATCATTTTGTTTACTGAGTTGTTCACTTCATTAAATATAATTTCATTAAATATAATTCTATACTTTAAACTTTATTATTTGATAAATCCAAGATGGCGGCCATATGTTGAAGTGATGGTAATTTTAATTTCAAATTCATCAGGGGTCTTAAGGCGCTCGCTCAGCTATCAATAAATTGAGGCAACTCGAGGTCATGGGTTCGATGATACTCGATGGGCTATGATACTCTGACTTGCATCAATGAATCAAGGTCGGTGCAGGGCGAGGGACACTTCCTATGGGGCACTATTCCCCCACGCTTATATAGCTTACTAATGACCACACCATACTCGCTTCGGCGGTACAATGTACAGAGGTATGGTGTGTAAAGTAGCTGGAACTCTCCACGGAGCGTATAAATAAAAAGGCCTAAAAGATGGCCTAATTGCAAGGTTCGAACTAATGGTGCGTCCTACCTGTTCTAGTAGGAAGTACAAGACTACTAATACTAATTTCTTCTTTAGCTACCATAAGTCATGTACCAAATTTCAGATCTGTATGTGCTTTGCACAGAAAGCTAAATAATAGTGTGTGATTGAATCCAATAAGGCGGCCTTATGTTAAAGTACCTTTAATTTTCTTTATTAGCTACCATAAGACAATGTACCAAATTTCAGATCTCGAGGTCCACTGGAAGCTGAGATAATAGAGTGCAATTAAATACAAGATGGTGGTTACAATCAAAGATGGCGGCCATATGTTGAAGTGAATGTACCTTTAATTTTCTTCTTTTTTTTGTACCGTAAGTCAATCTACCAAATTTCAGATCTCGAGGTCCACTGGAAGCTAAGATAATGTTATTAAATCCAAGATGGCAGTTATAATTCAACATGGTATCCATAAATCGAAATCAAAATGGAAGCACTTTTCTACTTATGGTACACTCTACCTATGTTTCAAATTTCATATCTCGATGTCAATGGGACGTAGGAGAACAAGAGATATGCCATTCAATCACTGTCAGTCTTAGTTTTATATAAAATAATATAAATATTTATACATATACTCAAAATAACTTTACATATATGTGTAAAGTTATTTTGAGAGAAAAACTAAAACTAAATCTAACAATGTCGAGAGAATTACTATCGGAAAATCGGAAGGGATATATGTTTTCTTATTCGATTTCCCAGAAAAGTTACAAATGAAAGAAAGTTTGCAGTTTGGGAATATAAGGGACATATAGAGAAGTTTACAGATAGTTCCTTCAATAAAAATAAATTAGAGTAACCATTCGTCCAGTCACGTTCAGAATTCACGTTCTCCGAATACATCTTCAGTATCTAATGAAACTTAGTTTACAACTTGGATTGTAAGACATTTACAAGCATGAGGAAACTAAAAGTATGCATTTAGGACTTACTTTAAAAGAAGTATAAATCTAACGAAATTTTGAAATCACAAGTTTCATAATAACAAGTAATTTTTATAAGTTTAGCTTATAATACTTCAATTTATTTTTATTTTTATTGTAATTACAGTTATAAACACCTTTAACGAATGTTTAAAATAAAAATAAAAAAGCAACCCCTGTTTTTTTTAATTTTTAATTTTTATTTTTTGTTATTTTAAGTTTTAAGCTCAGAGTAGAAGGAGTAATGGGAACAATACTATAGAATCGGGGTCTCAAAAAGTGGTTTATTATGCTGCACCTTTATACTATCTAAAGGCAGCTACGTTGTTAATAACATGCAATAGTTCCTAGATAACCAAAAGCAATCTTTTATATAATCGAGTAGTGTCCCAACAACGACAACGACGACGACTCACCTCTAAATGATTTATAACGTTAAAAAATTGATGCGCCATAAGCTGGGATTGAACCAGTGACCTCCTGCGTAAGAAGCGAGACCGCTAGCAATGAGCTACCAAAACAGATTGAAACTTCCGGCCTTAAACTTTCTATTTAAACAGTAGTATCCTACCTATACCTATAATATCTATTTAAATTTTTTTAATAATATTTTATTCTGCCCGTTATCACGGGCATAACGGCTAGTCTTATATAAAACAAAATCGTCTTCTAAAGCAACCACATCAGACTTTTCTCTTACGTATTTTATATTTCGATAATAAAACAATCAAACAAAGCACAAGATGAGATTAAAGGTTTTGTTGACAAGCGTCCGTGGGCATTGTAGGGACAAGGAATAGACTAATAATACAAGGACCAGTGACCACGTGATCGTGCTGTTGTCACTTTAGTTCGGATTGAGCTCGCTTGAGAGGTTTAGTATAGGGGTGAAGCATAANAGGCACCCTAGCCTGGGTAGGCACCCACTCCCCCAGGCACCCAGGCACCCAGCCAGGCACAAAAGTGAAGTTAATATAAAGGATTTAAAAATAGGCTGCCAATTGGTGTGGCACATAGGTTCTCCACATCCGACTTACGTACTTCATTGATTTTATGCTTCTGCAAGCCATTATAATCTAATTGGTTTAGTTGTTTCCCCCGTTTCTTTTTCATCTGTCAAAATTGTTTTGATTTTTACACGAATTAAAGTATGAATTTAGCAAAAGTTAAAGAACGCTGACGGTTCAAAATAATCTGGGGCTATCTGCGGGTTACTTTCAATAAACTATAAAAGTTTCATTCAAATCTGATAATTACTTTTGAAGTTGGTGTTAATAAATGTATGTTTGTGCGCATGTGGAAGAGAAACAAATTGGCGCAGAAAGTTGAAACTTTTATGGGACCAACAATGGGCTAATTATGACCTACCACCTAAATTTAATTAAAATTAGAAGCGTAGTTTTTAAGATATGGGGGTTCGCAAAAATTGAGGGACAGACAGACATGGAACCAAAAATGATCCCTGACGTCTGGTCAGAAACGGATTTCTGTCTTGGAATTTTTGAAAAAATTTTTCGTTCTTCGGAGCGATCACATAGCTTCTGTCGTGGATGCGATCTAGTAAATTGTAAATAAATTATAAATAAAATCTTATAAATTGAATTTTTTTTGTTCTGAAAAAATATAAAGACTATCTTGCGAACTCTGCATTTCAAACTTAATATCAACTTAATACTTAAATAGTCAGGACAGCTTCCGTTACTTTCCATAAGCTAATTACTATAAGTAATAAACTAATTATAAACCTAAAGCGATGGACGAAGTCACTGCAGTGTACGTAAAATGATGGCGTCTAATAATCACCGCACAGATGTCAACTTAAAAACGACATTGAGTCATGCAATTAAGGTGGAGAATTGACGATCTCGACTTAGCATGATTAGTATAATTTGAGTATAGTTCCGCGATGACGGTAATGCAAAAGATATCACCGCTTTTTGACGTTGTCGCTGTTAACGCTCGCTAGAAAACCATTGTTTAGTTTATAACTGGCAACGTAATTCTGACGTCACCCACCACTAGATTACGGCCGCTAGAAAGCGACACCGCTCTTCGAGGAAAACTTTGCTCAAGTCATGGATGTTCTGGTATTAGTATTAAAACCTTATTCCCCATCACATACTAATTCATTATACATTTTTTTCAAATATCGTGCGATGTTTAGTAAATCACAGATGGAACTAAATATGTAAGGCCATCTAGAGAGAAGAGTAGAGATAAAACACGACCTAGATACGTCGCAGATATCAGTGACAGTCGTAGACCCAGGCTGACATCTGTCAAACACAGCGTAATTGAATCAAACGCAATTGACATGATGATGATGAATGTGAGAAGATCCAGATAATAGAATTACACTCGGTATGACCGTAGTTGTAGTATAAATAGTTGTTAACAATGTTACAATTCATTTCATTTGATGATTTTCGTTCTTCTAAATGTTGGTTAAATTGTAAATAATACCAGCCCATAAAAACCAAGTTTTTATTATAAATCCTTTATATTTTTGCATTTTAGTTCTGAAGGGAAATATTGGTATTCATTCATTTCAATTTTAAATAAATAANTTTTTTTGTTCTGAAAAAATATAAAGACTATCTTGAACTCTGCATTTCAAACTTAATATCAACTTAATACTTAAATAGTCAGGACAGCTTCCGTTACTTTCCATAAGCTAATTACTATAAGTAATAAACTAATTTGTCTGTAGTATAGAATTAAAAATGTAACGATATTAATCAATAAATTATTAATTATTACACGAATCAACATATTATACAAACTTTAATCATAACTAACAGATAAATATTATAAACGAAATAATAAAAATTCTTCACCCTTACAAGGGACCTTATTCAAATAATTTTGACGAGTTAAATTGTTTTAATATTCAATTTTTTAAATACTTTCAAGACACAACTTGGCGTAGAAGATTGAATTTTATATGGGACCAACAAATCACTAATAATGAACACCAATCAAAATTTCTATGAAATCGGAGGTGTCGTTTTTAAGATATGCTGGTTCGCAAAAATTGAGAGAAAGACCGACAGACAAACACAAAACCAAAAATGTTCCATGGTGTCGGAAACAGATTTCTGTCTTGGAATTGTTTTTTTTTTAAATTGGTGACATAAAACAATTTCGTTCTCCAGAACGATCTCACAGCTTTCGCGACCTGCGGAAATATAAGCTCGGAAGAATAAACTTTTTTGCATAAACAAAAATGAGAGAGAGGTAAAAAAGACTTCAAACGAAAGTAAAGAAAAGGGAAAATTAAAAACATTAAAGTTTATATAACGGTAGTCATATTGGCACGCAGACTGTAACTTTTATCAGAACAGTTAAAAAATTCCTGATATCTAATCTACGAAGGAAAATATTAGTTAAACTCAGAATAAACAGAATGCGCTGCGACAAGGGTTCGTGCATTCAACAATACTGGGCTTTACACAAAAATAACGACCTCTAGCGGCAAGAAAAACAACCTAGATGACAGCTCAAGATAAAATAATTACAACAGAAACCAAACAAAACACGAAGCATAAAATACTATTTTAGGACTACATAAACTTTATACTACAGAGAATATTAAACATTCGGAATTATAATGAGAAAAAAGTTGTATTTTTATTACTATATGGTGGGTTTTATTGTTATTTTTTCTTTATAATAGAGGTAAGAGAAATATGGAATTTATTATTTCCCTATGAAGAAAAAAAAGAAAAGAAATATAAATTCATTTTAAAGATAGTTATTAGTTTAAGATAGAAAATTATATTCTTAGAATGATGTTTTATATAGTCCAGATTTTATTCCTAGATGGCTTTGAAAAAAAATATTTAGGCATTTCATTAAATTGCTAGGCTTACATGACATTAGGAAACATAGGCACTAATACCTGGCATGAGCCCCGCGCAAAGCGCAGGTTGAAGGCTAGTTTTTTATAAATAGATAGTATTATCTTTATATTACATTGCGGAATTGTATACCTATACAGTTTAAAAAAAATCATCCAGACAAGCTTGCTCAATATGTGTTCATAATTACTTTAGCCCAGTGTTTTTCATTTATTAATTTTTGTAAGTACATGTAATTATTACTGAACATTTCATCAAAATATACCATAAAAAGAACTTCTCCTGGGCGGGGAATCTCTCTTTCCGCGTTTTAAGTTATTTCCGCCAAAAACTAGATTTTTTTCCCCGGAATACGTCACGGGGATTTTATATATCGTTAGATTCCAATTTCAATGGACTGTATTTTTGACAAATTTCGCCCCTAAATTTGTAGCTAAAATTCATTTCTCAATTTTGCCTCGGGGTATGATTTTTCTGAAAATGTATGCCAAATTTCGTCAAAATCGGCCCAGTAGTTTAGGCTCCAGTCGACTACACAGACGAAAGACAGACGACAGACAGACATTTTTTTGAATACCACTATTTTGGACTCAGAGGACCTCAAAACGTGTAAATCTATCAAAAGCTTAAAATCGAATTTTTGCGTCATCACAATACTTTCTCTTTATATTAAAAAAGTAAAAAAGTGTCCGAGGTTTGTATGAAACGCCAAAGGACGCAATATTTGCAGAAGTTAGAAATTAATATACGGGTAGGCTACCTTCGATATCAAAAAATCGGGGTATAGTGGTTTTTAAAATATAGAGATCTTAAAAATATTAAAAAATCGGTCAGAGACAACTCAGACAAACTTTCTCATATATGTACATTAAATTACTATTGGAAATTTCATCAAAAATATCATAAAAATAACTTCCCCCGGGCGGGGAATCGAACCCGGGCTCTCTCCATCCGCGTTTTAAGCTATTTTCTC
>KZ655738.1:59871-69909 GCA_001010745.2 Gerris buenoi
ACGAAATTTGGCATACATGTTCAGAAAAATCATACCCCCAGGAGATGAAATAACCACATTAAACGAGTTTACCAACTTTTATTACACTTTTTTGTTGTTGAAATATCTAGAACTGTCCGTTCCGTTCTTTTGATACAAAATAAGCTGTTCTCTACTACACATTAACTAGACAACTATTTTAGAAGTAGTCTCGTAAGAGGGTTCATAAACTGAATCCTTTCTCTCTTAATGCATATACTAATAGACATTTTAGTCTTAATGTCTTTTTTAGATCAATTAAGTCCAATTAAGAATAAAAATAATGCACTCAAAAGCGAGAATTTTTCCCCTTAAGATCTTATTCTTACACGCCATTATTCTTCAACCATGAAGACATTATTCCTTTTATTCCTTTATGTCCCTATAAAAGACAAAACTACAATTACAAAAACCAATGAAAACTAGAAATTAATGATAATGGTTTTTAACTAGAACACAAGTATTTTTTAATGTTGTTTGTTATTTTTAAAGGAATTCAACTAAATTATAAAACAGCTTGAGTTTCCGGTGAAATCCACGTCACGAAGGGGTTGAAGTTCGACGTTTCGCTTCCACTACTGGAAGCATCTTCAGGGGTGTGGAGCATCGTGGTGTTGACTCGAGGCAATCACAAGATGAACTGACGACTGGAGAGAAGAACGGCGTATTTANGAATAAAATATTGTTTACTTGCTTGTAGTGCTAATAGTGCAGGAGATAGCGTGCAAAATAGTGTGTGACTAACATCAAGCTAGAATTTTGTGTATAAGTAAATGCTTCGGTGCCTTTTAAGAATATATGGTCGGCTAAGTTCGTCTGCGGGACATAGCTAGGCAATAGTCATTTGAAAAAAACAAATCGGTGTAGAACGACCGTGTCCGGCCCTTTTTGGTGGACAATGCAATTTTCATGATCCTGAGAACGAACTTAGTTAGTGGACTAATGTCACTTAATTGGTTCGTAAATCAAATATTACTTGAAATCAAAGTGTTCCCCTGTCAAGGGACAAACTACCATCAACTTCATAATTAGTCTACTAACTAAGTTAGTTCTCAGGATCATGAAAATCACATTGTCCACCAAAAAGGGCGGGACATGGCCGCTCTCCACCGGTTTGTTTTTTTCAAATGCCAATCGCCAAGCAATATCCCGCAGACGAACTTAACCGACCACATAAGTTAAAATTAACAAATTAATCATATATCTATTAAAGGCACCGCAACAGATTTACTTTTACATAAAACTCTAGCTTAATGTTAGTCAGGCACTTTTTCCACGCCATCTCCTGGACTATCTATATAAATTATATAAATTAATATATGTTCGATTTATTTGTAATCTTGAATTATTTTTGAATATTATGTTATAATAATGTTGAGAAAAACGCTTAAATACCAGGATTATACAATTCTGAAAACTAACTTTCAATGCCCCCATTATGATGTTGATGTAACATAATTCACCAAAGCATCTCCATCACGCTAAAATTGAACTGTTAAACATTATTAATGGGAAGCAATTTTAATATGGAGGTAGCGAGAAGCGATTTTCTAGTATAACTCTTCATTTGACTGAAATATATTGAAAATTTTCAGAGGTCATTAATCACTTTCTCACTTTGCAACACGGGGTCTTAAAATAATCTACTTGCAGAATTCTGCTTATATTGTACCTTTTAAAGTCAATGAAAAAAAGCAAATTTATACAATTTTTATAGAAAATGAACAAAATTACAAAATATAGCTCATAGCTTCGTCGAGACATATCACGCCACTAATCATCTGCACAAAAATTGTTTGAGAGTTATACTAGAAGAGGTGTAGATCAATAACCAAACAACGTCTTCACACAAAATAACTGTAGTTGCTACAATTGACCGGTTTCGGCTGTTCTAATGCAGCCTTCTTCAGATAATCTACAACCAAATAACAAACTAAATTTAAGAGTATACAAAGAGGTTGCAAGAAATATTAAGTGAAACAGAATGAAAACAGAACTTAATATAAATAACCTAAAAAAATAAAATTTTAATATATAAAAAAGAACTAAAGAAATGTATATAATGAATTAATAACCTACACAGGTAATTTGCATATTCATTATATACATTTCTTTAGTTCTTTTTTATATATTAAAATTTTATTTTTTTAGGTTATTTATATTAAGTTCTGTTTTCATTCTGTTTCACTTAATATTTCTTGCAACCTCTTTGTATACTCTTAAATTTAGTTTGTTATTTGGTTGTAGATTATCTGAAGAAGGCTGCATTAGAACAGCCGAAACCGGTCAATTGTAGCAACTACAGTTATTTTGTGTGAAGACGTTGTTTGGTTATTGATCTACACCTCTTCTAGTATAACTCTCAAACAATTTTTGTGCAGATGATTAGTGGCGTGATATGTCTCGACGAAGCTATGAGCTATATTTTGTAATTTTGTTCATTTTCTATAAAAATTGTATAAATTTGCTTTTTTTCATTGACTTTAAAAGGTACAATATAAGCAGAATTCTGCAAGTAGATTATTTTAAGACCCCGTGTTGCAAAGTGAGAAAGTGATTAATGACCTCTGAAAATTTTCAATATATTTCAGTCAAATGAAGAGTTATACTAGAAAATCGCTTCTCGCTACCTCCATATTAAAATTGCTTCTCATTAATAATGTTTAACAGTTCAATTTTAGCGTGATGGAGATGCTTTGGTGAATTATGTTACATCAACATCATAATGGGGGCATTGAAAGTTAGTTTTCAGAATTGTATAATCCTGGTATTTAAGCGTTTTTCTCAACATTATTATAACATAATATTCAAAAATAATTCAAGATTACAAATAAATCGAACATATATTAATTTATATAATTTATATAGATAGTCCAGGAGATGGCGTGGAAAAAGTGCCTGACTAACATTAAGCTAGAGTTTTATGTAAAAGTAAATCTGTTGCGGTGCCTTTAATAGATATATGATTAATTTGTTAATTTTAACTTATGTGGTCGGTTAAGTTCGTCTGCGGGATATTGCTTGGCGATTGGCATTTGAAAAAAACAAACCGGTGGAGAGCGGCCATGTCCCGCCCTTTTTGGTGGACAATGTGATTTTCATGATCCTGAGAACTAACTTAGTTAGTAGACTAATTATGAAGTTGATGGTAGTTTGTCCCTTGACAGGGGAACACTTTGATTTCAAGTAATATTTGATTTACGAACCAATTAAGTGACATTAGTCCACTAACTAAGTTCGTTCTCAGGATCATGAAAATTGCATTGTCCACCAAAAAGGGCCGGACACGGTCGTTCTACACCGATTTGTTTTTTTCAAATGACTATTGCCTAGCTATGTCCCGCAGACGAACTTAGCCGACCATATATTCTTAAAAGGCACCGAAGCATTTACTTATACACAAAATTCTAGCTTGATGTTAGTCACACACTATTTTGCACGCTATCTCCTGCACTATTAGCACTACAAGCAAGTAAACAATATTTTATTCTAGATTACTTCGAAATAGTAGGATAAAAATAAGCAGATAGGACAAAGAAAATGTCAGAGTAAAACATAGCGACATTTCCCTTACTCCAATATTTATGAATGAATAGTGATATATTGGATAATACATTACTTTTCTATGTATATAGAATATTCCTTACTATGAGCATATCTCTAACTATGTATTCTTTATAAAGTATTGATTTCGGAACACTATAATTTTGATTTCTTATGATCAGAAAAATAGAACCCGAAATAAATACTTAATGCAACCAGAATACATAAAACGAAGACTTCTTCAAAGTTATTAAAAATACATACGACGGTTTCTTATTTTATAACTTGGCTGTTTTCATTTTTTTTACGACATATCTCAAATTCTTATTTATATTCCTAAGGTAAAAGTAGTATGCTAGCAATACTGCACGTATATAAAGTATATACATGTAATATTTGAAACATTATAAATACATAAGAACGCCAGTAATACTTAAATATAGCTTCATTTAAATTAAATTCGCAATGAAACGCCAAATAATCAACTATAAAATATTAATATAAAGCAAAATATAGACCATACACATATGACTCTAATTTTATTTTTTATTATATTTCTTCGTACAGAAAAAGAGCTATACAATCAAGAACTATACAATCAAAATTCACCACACTGTACTAAATATAATATATGTATACTAAAACGAAATAATTTTTTTTTTAGGACAGTCGCAGATATTCGATGTGAGGTGTCTAATGTTTCTCTCAACAATTATCCCTGTATGAATTATTTCATTAACTTTCTCATATACAGAGAAATTATTGTGATGGCGCGAAAATTCAATTTTCATATTTTGATAGATACACGTTTTGAGGTGGTTTTTAAAAAATGTCTGTCTGTCGTCTGTCTGTGCAGACGCCTGGAGCCTAAACTAATGAACCGAGTTTGACGAAATTTGGCATACATGTTCAGAAAAATCATACCCCCAGGCGAAATGGAGAAATTACTTTTAGCTTCAAATTTGTGGACGCTACCTCCCATAAATATTTCTCGAAAACGGTTCCGACAATTTTGATTAAAAAATTCTAAAATATAGTCCATTTAAATATGAATCTTACGATAATACGCCATTTTTCCGAGAAAAATCTAGTTCCTTTAAAGAAAAAGCTTAAAACGTGGTCATAGAAAGCCCGGGTTCGATTCCCCACCCGGGAGAAGTTATTTTTAGGGTTTTGTAGATACTTCTCAAAACCCTTATGCCGAGGGTGATGTGTCCGTCTGTCCGTCGCTCTTTGGTTCATAGGGCCCGAACCGTTCAAGCGAAAGTGCTGAAATTTGGAACCCTGGTGCAACTTTTTGACCCAACCAGAGGAAAAATATACAGAAGTCCATAATTAGATTTGCGCATGCGCAATTCAAAAAAATGTGGTAAACTCAAAAATTTACATTTTTTTAAATTTTTGAGTGGGGTATCAAATGAAAGCTGCTGAAGAGTAGAACACAAATATATATATGCTTTTTTAAATTTTGCATTCCTTATAGGGGAAAAAAATCAAAATATACCCAAAAAAAAATTTCCCCCCCCCAACCACTATAGATTGGCTGGTGCTAAAATTTCGAAATAATTCATGCTAATGCCTTATTGTTGGGCGATGAAAATTCCGGGAGTTGATCCCAAATTTTTAAAAATTGTCAATTTTGGGCGCGAAATAGTGAAGTGCGCCCAAAATTTTATTTTTTTAAAATTTTGAGTTGGGTATCAAATGAAAGCTGCTGAAGAGTAGGACACAAATATATATTTGCTTTTTTAAAGTTTGCATTCCTTATTGGTTTATTACTGATAAAAAACATTGTGACCCCCCGGGGAATCGAACCCGGACTCTTGAGATCGAAGACCAGAAATCATAATTACATAATGGGTATGCTTACTCATCTACAAAACCCTAAAAAGTACTTGGAGTAAGTACTTCCCTGTGATTTTTATGGTAAATTTTGAAGAAATATTCAATAATAATTAAATTTACATACGAAAACTAATAAATTAAAACACTGGGATAAGTAATTATGAACTTCTATATGAGAAAGTTTGAATGTAAGAGCTTACTATAAAAATATAACTTCAATTAAATAAAACTACAATGGAGTTATTTTATAAAAAAAAATTAGTCTTGAACCTTTAGAACAATTAAGTTAACATCTTTATTATTTATTGTCCATAAAAAGCAGAATAAGAGAAAAAATAATTCTCTACGTCTGTTTTCTAGGACTAAAATTAATCTGGATAAAATCAATAATGGTTGGACTAAAAGCTTACGTACGTAGCAGTATAACATTTTATTGGGCTCAATCCTTTTTTTGCCTCCAATGAAAATCAACGAGGGAAATGAAAATTGGATTCTTATTTGAACAGTCTTTTAGAATGAATTGACAGCGGCCTTGCCTTTGTTTATTAGTTTGGGTAAAAATTAAAATTTTCTTCTTCAATACTATTAATCATTTAACTAGTTAAATAAAATTTTGCTTACATTTAAATAATTCATGTTTAATAAATTTGAATTTAATGAGAATTCGTGTCTAGTGAATTTATATCATCAAATTAGTTAGAAGGTTGAATAACTAACACCTGATTCCAATTGAACTTTTTGAAATAAATTTATTTGTACTACTTACATCTCAATTCCCCTATATATAAAAATAAAAGAAAGTTTCTCATACTCATACAAATATCATTAATAGTAGTTATTTATGTTACTAGGCAGCAAAATAGAATTTTGCCAACAAGATTTAAGGTTTTAGTTCCGAGCCGAAGGCGAGGATAGGCTAAACAAATTTACTGCAAAGGCGAAGCCGAGGCAGGAAAGTACTAGTTATTTTCAAAAAAGATATAAATATTTAGCAGAATATAACGCTTAAATAGATAAAAATTAATAATGTAGGAGAATTTATAACCTGCGATGTAGTAACCTTTTTGTAGTAATATTTTCTTAAAATGTTAGAGCCTCTTTGTTATTTTGCTGACACTTTAAACTTTCACTGACACTTTGATGTTTTGCAGACACTTTATTATTTTTCTGCGTGTTTTTTTAATATATGTTACAAAAGAATCAAGAAAAATGATATTTTGAAGATTGAAAACAGTACAATGACTAATTTTGCTGCCGTGAGTAGATGAAATATATTTTTATTTTTTCAAATAAGATTAGGTTAAATCCTTTAGCCTAATCTACTTGGAGAAACTTTCTAAAGCTTTGAGAAACTTTCTTTAGCTTCGAGAAACATTTTAGGTAATTTTTAGCATTAGAGAGTGCAGGCTGATTTCGATTTTGATGAGAAGAGGAGGTTAGAGGTGGTTAGAGGTGGTTAGAGATACAAAATGTGTGATTTACAGAGAGGAGGGGACGCGTACGTAGTGGGGGAGGACCAACTAGCTCTCCTGCGGTCGAGCTAAGAGCTACTCTACCACCGCATTAGCTTATTCACTCGAACAAATTTTATCCACTATCCTCTACCCTCTACCGTTTACAATCCGTATCGATCACATTAGCTTGTATCTTGGAAGAAGTACTACTCGACCTAGCACTCGACCGTTTACTCTACCAATGTATATTAGGCTTAATTGCTGGATCCGAATAAGTTCGTCCTACCGTCTAGTAATTGTACTAGGACTCATTTAGTAACCATGTGCCCATGCCCTAGCTACGCCACTGGACTTATTACTATTAGGTAAATCGTACAATGCTTCATCATTAAAACTCTAACACAATTATTCATTATGAAAACTCCCTTAGTTTGGAGATGTTATCAAAGAGCTTGGAAGGGGTAGAGAAAGAGATAATAAGATAGTTATTTATGCACCTTGGGAGTAAAGTAAGCCATTATTCCCTGAGCAAAAAAGTTCTTGAGGCGAAGCCGAAGGAACCATTGGCCCTAAATCCCGAGGTGAAGCCGAGGGAATTATGGATTTTAATTCCCATGCGCAGCCGAAAGAATAACGCTAATTAGCTCCCGAGGCGCACCCGAGGGAGATAATTATTGCGATGGGAGTAATGGCACTCACGAGGTACATACAATATTTATCTCTAGTAGGAAGAAAATACACATTTTCGTCCATCACACAGTTTTTATTTATTATTTCAGTAAAATAACAATAATTATTAGCACTTTTAATAATAGAATATAAGAGATTCAATATTAAAAACAAATAACAATTGGAATTAAATTCAAATAGAAATTTGAAGGTTATTTAGATCCAGGTTATAAACAATGATAAAGAAGGTCGAAAAAGCAGTGTCACCAACCTGATTTCAACAACTTTATTACATTACCCATCCATTTTCTACTATTTTTAAAATAATTAAGTCCTACTTTACTTTTTCGCCCTACTTTTACTTTTTCTCCCTACTTTTTGAATTCAGGGATGAAAAGACTTACTTAAGTCCCTCTAAACTAATTCAAAATCATAACTTTTCCTGCCTAATGGAGATAAAAGCTTTTAATAGAATAAAAAGAGGAAAAAAAAAACAACTATAAAATGCTTACAGAACACAAGTAAACAATTGTTTGTTATGAGCCAAAAAAAGATAACCTGACGAAAAATCGTGGAGGGCGCCTGACGTCATCACATCAACCTTCGTCACTTTACGAAACCTCTCTGACGCGACGTATTGGGATTAAACTTAAATAGAAAGTTATTTAGATGCAGGTTATAAACAATGATAAAAAAAGGCCGAAAAATCAGTGTCTCCAACCACTCATTTTCTTCTATTTATAAAATAATTAAGTTGGCAATCCTTACTTTTTCGCCCTAGTTTTACTTGTTCTCCCTACTTTTTGAGTTCAGAGAAGAAAATACATACTTTAGTCCCTCTAAACTAATCCAAAATCACAACTTTTTCTCTCTACTGGAGAATAAACCCATTCTCTTTCGAACTTTGATTTTCCCAAATGATGTTTTTAAACGTCCAACAACTATGTTCAGACCTAAGAAAATTAAAGAGAAAAAACACTCAGTTTTATACATTATATCCCTATTAATGGGTTTTACGGTTCCTATCTCTAGAGAGAAGCTTCTAACGCTTAATCCTTAATCCTAACGCTTAATCCTTAATCCTAACGCTTAATCCTTAATCATAACGCTTAATCCTTAATCCTAACGCTTAATCCTTAATCCTAACGCTTAATCCTTAATCCTAACGCTTAATCCTTAATCCTAACGCTTAATCCTAAGAAGTCGAAGGAGCTGAATGGACTAAGTTTGTTTATAAGATCAGAATCACAAAAGGATGATGTGATTCAAGGATCCAACAATAGAAGGCAAACATTATGCATAACTTTCAACTTTAGACGAGGGAAGCTACAATTAAGCTTCCCTCCAACTTTAAACACTTAACTTCTTAACCAATTCATAATTACCCTTTTTCTTAAAGTCATTTCAAAAAACGACTTCCTTAATACCTTTTCATTTTATATTCTAAAGGGAAACTGTTTCTTCTCTTAATTCTTATTTCTTACACGAGGTTCATTAACTTAATAAAGAGAACGGTTTAGACAAGAAAATAGAAAAAATCTCGGAACTTTTAAAATAATTTTAAATGCAAATTGTTTGTTTCTTCAAGTTTAAACTTTGTTAACAACTTTTTTTTTAACATGCTAAGGAATATAATCTGGACTTAAGAAATATTTAAGAGCATAATTGAATATTTAGATAACATTTTTCCTTTTTTTCTTACTCAATTTAAAAAAATAATGTTATCAATTAAACAGTGTAAAACAACAATCTTTTGTAATATAAATACTTAAAAGATAAAAAGAACTTTTTATAACTTTTTATTTCTTTGTAATAATAATATGTAATAGCAGTCCATCCACTGTCATTCTTTCCGTAAGGAAAGCCGATTCCGTCAAGAAAGAGTGTTAGTGTGTGGGGTTCAAGACAAAAGAATTATAATCTTACCAGATAATCCCGTCGCGCCATCCTCTCCATTCTTGTCAACTGATAAGTTTCATGTGGATGGGATAGAGATATACCTTTCATTGTGTTTATGGAATCAAACGAAGGGATTGTAGTCACACGACAAGCCTGCAGGATGGAATGAGCGGATCGTGTCACAGGAAAGAGTGCAGGAAAGTGGTTGGGTGAACATGATTATCAATCATGCCGTGCTTTCCTTTACGATCAAGAAAAAGGAAAGCCAGTCGGGAAAGAATGACAGTGGATGGGGCGCTATTGTTGATGGTATAATTGTCATTGTTATTATATTATGTTAGTGAAAAAAATAAATTGGTAAGGCGTGAATTCTCACGTAAAAAGGGTTTCGTTGGTATTTGTGAAACAAAATTAGTAAGGGGGACGAGGGGGGAGGGGACACGAAAAATTTCGATGTTTTTTAACAAAATGGCACCGAAAATGAAACACTAACCCTAAGTGGTATATATATTTGTAATCTACTCTTCAATACCTTTCATTTGATACCCCACTTCAAAATTAGTAAGGGGAGGAGGGGGGGGGATTATTAATTTTTTGACAAAATGGCGGG